>JAANDH010001298.1:19510-79702 GCA_011799765.1 Nymphaea thermarum | reverse complement strand
GTTATGTGTCCACAAAAGGAGGCTGCTTTTGGCAAGTGGCATTAGTGGGTAGTTTTCAAGCAAGTGGCATTAGTGGGTAGTTTTTCTTTTGTTCTTTAAATACTAGTTACATGAGTGTAATCCAAGGTGTGAGAAATAGCATTGAGTTTTTTTTTCAACTTTATCTTAACGTGCCTTCCTTTAGTGCTTTTTGTGTGTGGGAGTTAGAAAGACTTCCTTCAAGGGTGTGCCTACTGTCATGCCTACCTAGTGTCTCAGCAACCGGTTTCACTCTTGACAATGCCCTTTGACAAGGCATGGAAGCCCCATCCACCAGACTCCTCGGCCATGCACCTTGAGCTCAAGTGCCAATCAAGTTGTGCTCTAAGCGTCAGCCTAATAGTCCTAAACAAGTAAAGAATTCTGGACCTAAGCTCGTTGATCAAGTTATCCTAACACCAAAGCTGAAAAACGCTGATAGTCTCTTCCACACTGCTGGTCGGCAAACCCTCTTGCCTCTTGCCTCTTGCCACTGGTCGGCACTGTCTAAAATGTTGGAATCTAACCTCTGCACTGACGACGTCCGAGCTAGGTCAGTTCTAATACCAAATTAATGGGGCTATCTCTTGGGACCCTACCAAGTTACTCACACCGGCTCAAGCAGCACAACTATCCTGGGTCGGACTTGCGGCCCTAACTTGCTCCCCGTGAGTCAAGTAGAGGCTGGCTGAAAATTCCCCAAGGCTCACCATGGTATCACTTCAAGGAGGCTATCAAGGCTTTAATGAATATAAGTGTGTTATACAATGATTTAAATCTCTCACAGCTCACTCTCAAACCTTGCATGCATGTCTATAGCGTCCAAACCACACCCCTAGACCATTGGGACAAGTCTCGGCAATAAGGGCAATTGATCGGGGCTTGTGTCCGTTGTTCTGAGACGCTTTGAAGGAGACCACTATTAGCCTTTAGGTTAGAAGCTGTAAACGAGAACACCCACCTCATTCTATAGGGTCAAAGAGATAAGAATACCAACTGGGGCCTCGCCTAATGACTCCATGCAGCAGCAGTCTAGTAGAACACAAACAGCCTCCAATGGTGTGGCACTACACATGTCATCGACTGCAGCCAGCTGAGAGATGGGAGGTGCAGCTGAGGTCGGTAAGAGATGCCAGGTTTTTCCCGACTCCAACTCGAGTAACTCCAATAAAAATGGTAGTCCAGTAAGAGTCACATTCGACTATAATAGAGGAGAGGGTGCAGAAAGTAGAGTGACTTCACCGAACAAAGGGGATTCCCGAATCATGTGAGATTTGGGTGGCCTGGCAATGGTGACGGCGACAAGCAAAGCCTTCATTGGACATTGCACGGTAGTAGTTGTTCAGAGTGAAGTCGGCTGAAACGAGTCCAACTGTAGAGTTCACCTCCGGTCCTGCCCCGGATCAATGGGTTTGCCGGTGGAGTGGGAAGCAATGGACAAAGGTGCGGTGAGTCACCACAGGCTAAAGGAGCTCCAAGCGCAAGTCCGTCAATGCTGGGAGGGATGCGAACGAGAATCCTCATGGCACTTGGGTGCCAAGGAGGAACGCAGGAGAGGGAGACCCACAGCCTCTATTCACAGCATGCATTTCAGATGAGGAACGACCCGAGTGATAAAGGTTGAAGTTGTCAAGACACCTGAGCTACCTTCACTACTCTTTGGTGGAAACAGGCTCGCCACTGCCCAGAAGCAGAGGGTCAAGCGATGCGTTGAGGACGAAGGACACTTCAATGAAGGCTCATGCTTGCCATAGTGATAGAAGGTAGTCAAAGATTCCGCTGGATAACTATAACATAGACAAACAGTGAATTCCAATAAAATGTAGAAATAAAAGGGCTTTAAATTAATTTTCAAGTGAAAACTAGTTGACAATAGTAAGAAACGTTCAATTTTAGCCCACAAACTATTCTTCACGGCAATTTCAGTTTTCTTTATCATAGTATGTTCTAATCCATTGTCTATTTAAGTTTTCCTATAGTTTATGATGTAGTTTTGTAAGTTAAACAATTGTTATTGAATTTACAGATTTTCTTCCATAATATGCTTGCGATGTTTTATGTTGGTAAGTACTTGCTAACATTGTTACTAGAGTAGATTTTCATATTTCCTTGCATTTTACAGCAAGTAATGGTGCAGTTTATTGTACTTTCCTTAGTTGTAGCAGTAAATTTATGTCTAGCATTTGTATTCAGCTTCATATGGTTTCTTTTTTTAATTCTTAGTTAGCTAGGATAGGAGATAAGTAAAGGAAGCCACCAGAAGCTCTCTAGCTTGCCGGTAGCTTGTTGTGGACAAGCAACTGTTGTTGGTTGCTGATACGTTAGTTTTGCCTTACTTCAACATAGTCTCTAGTTTTCGCACTTAATTTTGTAATGTGTTAATAGTTTATATTTGAGTTAAGTGGTCTTCTAGAGCATTTTTAATAGTTATCTTCAATGTTGTAAAGTTGTAAGGGATCAAATTGCTATACTTGACTTGAAATCATATTTTGATCTTTCCTTTAGTCATGTAGTGTATTTATGTGCTTTCAATTCTTTCTTTTCATGCTACTTAGAGTTCGGTTTACTTCGTTTTACTCTTTATTTGTGTAGTTTTAAGATCACTTTTTATTCTAGCAACTTACTATAGTTGGTTCTGTATTTTGAGTTCATGCAAGAAAGAACAAGTGAACTAGTCTAGGCCTAAGTTAGCCAACTTTAATCGAACTTAGATGCTTGTGTCACATAAGACACTAAAACACCGACTTGCATTTGTTATTAGCAACAAGCTAGCACACACATACATGAGCTTACATTGAAATTATCTGATTTTTGTACATAGGAAACATTGTATTGTCTTTTTGTCTTCTAATGTATTGTGGAGTAGAATGCCTTTTTTTGGACAATTCACGCCTTGCACGAAAAAGAAATGGAGCGATGATAAGAAGATTGAAGGCTACACATGTTGGAGAAATCAAGGCTATTAAAGACCAAGGAGGTCTAGTGTCTTCAAAAGAACACCACATTTGAAATTTTGGCTCTTCTGTTTTTTCTTTTTTTATTTGTGTGTGCTTGTTGGAACATTTTGTGTAAGTGTATATATAACATTGTTAAATATTTTGCAATTGTGTAGAACTTTAGATGCTGCAACATAAGTATTTTCTTTTGAGTGTTAGAATTGTGTTTTCTCTTGATTCAATTGTGAATTCATTCATTTTGATTGTATATATTGATAGTCAAATAGTTGTCTTTAGAGTTTGACCTTGACTTACTATTTGTGAAATCAGATAAATATAATTGGTGTATAGTTGTACTTTGTATTGCAATAAGATATTTGATTATATATATAAACAAGGATTTAAAATAGATTTCAAATTATATTTATATCCTTAACCGCACCTTATATCATCCAATGTTGTAATGTAGATCAATAATCTTATCCATAGTTGGTGCCATGTGAAGGTACAAGTGGCACTTGAGTCATGTTCACTGGAGCCATGCTATCTATATAATATAATGATTTAAATATCCAGCATATGTATCATTAGTAGCATCAAATGACAAAGATGCTCTCTCAAAACAATTTATATATGAAGTTACTGTGTAGCAATTTACATAGTCTAGCGCTTTATTGCTATGCGTACCAAAAGCAAGTACCAAAAGCAAGTGTAAACCTTAAAGTTGAGTGATTTAAAATTCCTCCAACAAAACCAACACGTTGGGCTTTGATGGTTTAGTTTTATAAAATATATGAATGGCGATTTAAGTATATATCATTGAACATAGTGATGCACTTAAAAGATTGTCTATAGACTGGTAATTTCATTGGATATGATCCATTAAAGGGATTTTTCATATTGTATAGCAATTTATTGCCATGCATCCCAAAAAGCAAGTGTAAACCAAAAAGTTGATTGATCTAAAATTCCTTCAACAAAACCAACATGTTGGGCTTTGATGATTTAGTTTCATAAAATATATGAATGGTGATTTAACTATATTTCATTGAACAAAGCAATTAAAAGATTTTCTATAGATTAGTGATTTTGTGGACATGATGCATTGAAGGGATTTTCCATATTGTCTAGCAATTTGTTGATATGCACACCAAAACATATTTGTTAGTTGCTAAAAGATCAACCAGTTGGAACACGATGATTGCTTCAGAAAATGCATGCATGGCAACCTCAATATATGCCATTCAAATATACACTCATTTTCTAGAGTATAGTATTTTACTTTGTAAGATAGTGACACTAAAGAGATTTTACATAGTTTTAAGTGACTTTCTACTAGGCATGTCAAAAGCAAACTTGCTAGTTCCTACACTGACCAGTAGGACTTTCTATCAATTGTCTTATAAAACATAAGCATGGCAACCAAAGCATATATCGTTCAATATACATTCATTTTCTACACAGTAGCTGTTTACTTTTGTCACATGGCAATAAGGGCTTTCGTTTATAGTATTTTATTGTCTTACATGATAACCTAATGAACTTAATGACATCAAATTTGTGAGTTCCCACAGGAAAACTACACAAAAGTACTCCCACGGAAAACTAGACAATAGTTACATGACAAACAAAGATAAACAAAACTAGATGAGTGACAAGGAGACGCCCTGAAACGGATGGGAAATGCAGGAAGTCGAGGTAGCCAACAATGGCAAGCGATAATGAACACTAAGAGAGTGTGCACTTGCGTAATTGTTCATGGTACTCCCACATTGACGATTTCTCGACTTCAGTGAAAACTTGAGGAATCTGCTAGTGAGGGTTTTGCGAGGAGTCTGGTAATGAGGGTTTTAAAGAGTTTTTGCCTATTTCAATGTAACGAAGGGCAGTTACATCATTGTATCGACACACGCATCTCCACCTATCAGATCTCGAGGACTTTAATGGCTTATTGAAGGGCATTTGTGTCCCCATAATTGCAAGAGTATCAATTCAAATGAACAGATTCAAGCAAAAGTACTACAATAGTCAAGCGCATAGGAGATTAATGTCTTCTTGCTCTAGGGTATTTACGTCTTACTAATGAGCACATCAGTTCAAATGAAAACAGATTCAGGGAGCGAGCATAAAAAACCCCTAACCTGGGGTCACGTTTTAGTGGTCAAAAATATGACCTATTCCGGGAGAGAAGGGTATATATATATATATATATATATATATATATATATATATATATATATATATATATATATATATATATATATATATATATTCATTTATTCTACCCTCTTTTAATTTAATAGTTCCAGACACCAGCAGATGTCCTTACTAAGTTAATCTTAGGGCCCCGTTTGATGGCTTAGAAAAGAACTGTAGCAGAGGAGAAAAAATTTAAATTCTGAAATTTTTTTCGATTTATCAAACTCAGAAATGGTTTTTTACCTGTTGAAGGCATTTGTGAAAATTTCTGGAAACATGTTTCCACCACGACAAGTGGATAAATGTTTCCGGAAATATTTTTTTGCCCCGCTCTTCCCTGGGGCTTCCCTCGTCTTCCTCTTCTCATCTTAGTCCTTCGCCTCACACTGCTGCTGCCTCGTCTTCTCTTCTCATCTTCGTCCTCTGCCGCTGCCTCGTCTTCCTCTTCTCATCTTTGTCCTCCGCCATTGCCTCACGCTGCTGCTGCCTCGTCTTCCTCTTCTCATCTTCGTCCTCCGCCGCTGCCTCGTCAGGTGGGGGTTTTCATTTTCTGAAGCTTCTTCAACAACTCTCTCTCTCGTCCTAGTAGTAGACAGCGTCTTTCTCATTCTATTTATCTCTTGCTCCTTTTCCTTGACATTGTTCTTCTCTGAAGCTTCCTAGAACTGATCCTCCTCCTCCTCTTCCATCTTTTTCTCTATTGTTATTTTCTTTCCTGATTAATGATCTTGGAGACCCGTTTTGCCTAATTTTGTTATGGGTTTGACACTTGATTTTTTATTGCTGTTTTTGACTGCGCGTTTCCTACCCGTTCTGCACACATTTTCTGGTTTCAAAGTCCTTATTACAACTGCGCGTATAAAGAGGAAACCAAAGATGGTAGATGTCCATAATGGCGCCTACCATCGTTATTATTCAGAAACCAAACATGGGGTTTTGGGTTACTAATAGTCAACAGGCATAAAAAGGAAAAGGGCAGGGGAAAAACACAGGGAGTAAAACTAAACGGAAAAAAAAAAGACAGAGTGAAGCCTCTGCAAACTGCAAGCCCCCGCTCCAGAAGATTACATCAAAGGCACCACTTCACGTAGGTATTTCAGAGTGAAGCCTCTGATAGCATTGGTTATTATTTTGGTTTTGCTCATTGATATTGTTTGTCATGATGACCCAAAAAGAGGTTATAGCCTGTAATTCGATGATTAGTGGTTACATTGAGAATGGCATGCTTGATGACGCTTCAAAATTGTTTGTGCAGATGCATAAACGAGATACTGTGTCATGGAATTGTATTTTACAACTTACAAGGCTATGTAATGAAGTGATGCCGCAAAGAGATACAATTTCATGGAACACACTGATTTCTGGTTATCAAAGTTGGGAAGCACTTTTTTTGTTCTCCAGGGATGATTGTTGATGGATATCGGCCTGATCAAGGCACTTTTACAGTTGTCCTCTCAGTTTGTGCTGCTCTTGCTGCTTTAGGATGGGGTTGCAGTTGGATTGAAATAAATGCAAAAGCAAATGTGTTTTTTTATGATGACAGATCTGTAGCACAGATTGAACGCATACATGAACTGCTTGGATCCTTGGCAGCTGTAATGGGAGATGTTGGTTGTTTAGTTCAAACAATGGCTTGACATTTTGTCAAATGTATGTGGCCATGTCTCCAAATCTGATGCATGTCAGCCCTCACCTTTGGAGGTTACATGCTGCTTGCTGAGAATGCTGAAAGCATCTGTAGTTGTAGCTAATGTTTGAATTTTGTTGTTGGACATATTGTGATTATTGACCACAAAGTGGTGGCATTCATTGGGCTCCTTGCATCTATTTCAAAGCTGTTAGACTAGAACAAAACCACTAAGCAATATAGAATTGAAATCTGAAAATGTACATGCTGAAAATTTCAGAGCAGGAAACAGGAAGTACGGCATGCTGGTAGTCAATTGGAGATTGGACCACATATGACGTAGAAGGTGGGCTGGAATTGGTAGGCAAACTAAAAGGAAAGAATCAAGGAAGAAGCTAAACGGATTCAATTGGAGGCAAACGAACACCAAAAACCAGATGCATCCCATTAAACAGAAAATATATTTCTTTTTTATCAAACTAAAAAATAAATTTTTATAAATATATTTCTCAGTCATCACACACATCAAAATGAAAATCAGTCATTTCATTTTTCTATAAAATATATTTCTTCCAACCATCAAACGGGCCCTACATGAATGCTCTACCGGGCAGCTCCCTCATCTTGGGGGCGTTTCATGAGTTGGAAGTGCAGTGTAGCACAGAAACTTAACTCAAATTTAAAAAAAATAAAAAATAAAATTTCATCTCGTCAAACAATGGATGAAATTTATACTCATGAAATTTATAATCGATGACATCGTTTCTAAAAATTCCTTTTCGAAAATTTCGGGTCGAAAGAAAATTCTGGACTAAATTTAAGAAAACTCCCGGACTAAATTTAAGCAGAGCCCAGCATCCTTCCTCCCCGTTTCAGAAAAGAGGGCCTCCGCAGCAGCATCTCGTCCACAGCATAGTAGCCTCTCCTCTCCACCGCAGCAGCTTCTCCTCCTCCCCAGCGCACAGCTTCTCCTCCCCAACCCACAGGCAACGACCGAATACGGTGTCTCTTCCCGCGGACACCGCCTCCTCCAGCAGGCCCACCGCATCACCATCACCAGCTTCCTGGTCTCCATCCGAATCCCTGCCTCATCTCGATCGAATAGGAAGAGAAGTAACAATCCCGTTCAAGATCACACGACGACGCGGCCGACCTCCAAAACACGCACGATTGGCCATCCAACATCCTTCCAGATCTCTCTCTTTCTCAATCGAATCGCTTCCTGCTCAGGAGACGGAACGAAGACCGTTGAACAAAAGATTGGATGATCCAAACGAATCGATCGACGCTAAGGGTAGAGGCAACCCCAATTCATCCTCGACTCCTCGAATCCAGACGCAATCGGAGAGGAATCCGACCGTCTGACCGCGAATTCAGAACAAAGGCATCAGATTCTCCAGCGGAGAGGCTGAAAGATCCAAAGACACCACAGGAAAAGAACACCGAGAAAGAAGGCGCGGAGACAAGTCCGGTTCAGCAGAAACAAGAATCCGGCCTCAAAATCAGATTCCGAGAAGGCCAAAGACCCCTCTTTCTCTTCGCTTTTTTTCCCAATGTTGGTCTTCGAAAATAAGAGATCCAAACGCTAACTGAACGACATAGACAGAAAGAGAGAGCGAAAGACAGCGGTACAGGGGGAGCGAGCGAAAGACAAAGCGTTAGCTCACTTTCCATGCTTTCCAAATGCCATCAAACTAAGTAGTTTAAAAAATTTGTTTCTTGGTCATCACACACAAGCAAAATGAGAATGAAAAGGATCTTTCCCATTCCTTTTTTCTTGAAAACTTGTTCTCAGAATCTTATTTTTCATTCCAGATTCCTGATCCATCAAAAGGCCCCTGAACTTACATAACAGGAAACAGAAAACAAAACCTCTAAAAGTTCAATACCAATGAACATCATCGTAAAAAATGACAACCATCAGCTGATCTCTCTCTCACTAGGTATAAGCGCTTCCATTTCATTTCGTTCACTAAAATTACTCACTGCTTATTTGGCAAGTACCAAGAGTCCCTATTTTCCCCCCCAAGAAACCGATTATAAAAATTCTCGTTAGATTAAAGGCTGCCACGAATTGCAAGGCTAAAAAGGGTTGAGAGTTCCTGCAGCGCCCTTTATCACAAACTGACAGAGGTCTGTCTAACCCCACCCTGCCTATTTAACATTTAACAACAATAAAACACCATACATCTGGAGTCAGGACAATTAAGTCACCCTCTTTCCTCCAAGAAGTATGTTGTGACTGGTAAAGATGCCAAAAAAGGAACCTTTAAGGCTTATATGCACAAGCAAAGCTGAACGAAGATTGAGAAAGCTAGCCCTAGCAGGAAAAAGAACCTGCAAGGACGTCTTGCATTGCAAATGTAGGAAGGACGTACATACAAATGGTTCTGTAATTTATAGGCCCACTACAACAAACATCCCAAGGACGAGAAATGAGTGGCAGTCTATCCAGAAGGAAGCCCATGAAACTGCTATCTAGCATTCAGCCACATATGGTGCTGTTGTTACCATGGGTGTTTCTTCGCTGATGGAACAGCAGTCCTGAAATTGGAGGATGATGACGACCCTTTCAAAGTGAAACTGCTTGGTCTTGCCATTTGAGAAGCACTACATTAAAAACAACAAGAAGTTATCAACTACGCACGTAGATTCCATATCCTTAAGACGAAATTATTACTTTAAGCAAAAAAAAAAAAAAGCTGTTTGTTGTATTGTATTTGTTAGTTTATATATATATATATATATATATATATATATATATATATATATATATATGTTTCAGCATATATCATTGTATTAAGTATTTGTATCATTGTCACATATATCATGTATGAATATTATACGGCGAGAAATTTCTCGGATATAATACAAAAAAGTTGTGTTTCTTGGACATATCTTTGAAAAAATCTTGGCAAACTTTTTAAAATTTTAAAAAATCTTGAAAATTATAAAAATAAAATAAATCAGAAATTAATCAAAAATATGTTTTTTCACAGTTTTACATTATGGCATTTAAAAAAAAACGCATTTTATTGTCGTTTTATACAGCTGACTTATTTTTTGCATATTTAATGTTTTTTCGATTAAGATGCAATATGTATACATATATACTTGTGCATATATTTCATACATAGGATTGCAGTACATTTTGTTTATATTTATTTTTGTAATGTTTCTACTTTTTTTCTTTTATGTTTCTAGCTGTTGGATAGTTCAAACGCTCAGCCCAACAGCTAGCTTATCCCTCTTTTGTCTCTTCCTCTCTATAGATATTGTATTAGTCTAAGGTTATGGCTTTTGATGTCACTTATGACTATTTTTTATGAACAATATTCAATTTTCATAAGACTTTGTTCGATCAGATTCTCTCTTGGACATCTTATGGAGGTGTCTTCTAAGCCGACTTGCAGTTTTTGCCCACCAACTGTTTGGTGAATTTACTATTTAAAGTTAAGCTTTTTTTTTTTAAACTTTTGCTAGAAGCTTCTTAGTTGTTGGTGACTGTTGTTATGGTGAACAACAATTTAATCAATAGTTATTGAGGAAATCGATCAGCTTATAGTTCTACCCACCAAGTGTTCAACGATTAGAGTAGGAGGACGAGTGACAAGATTCATAATGGCAATTGGAGTGCATCTCTCTTGATTAATCTTTGCAACTGAATTTACTCCAACACCTGTAAGTTCATCAATTTTTGGTATCCTCCAATTTTTTGTGGGCATTTAAGAAGAAAAAGTCTCCACAATTTCCTTTCGAAAACTTATTTCCACTAATTATGTTCTATGGGCTAGAATCATGGAGCATTTTCCTAGAAGTAAAGATTTTTGGAGATTAGTTGATGGGACTAAAACAGAACATCAATTAATATTGACTAAAGTGGTTGACGATAGGCCCAAGTATTAGAAGGTAGTGAAAAAGAAAAGTTATGGCTGATTATAAAAAGAAATAGGATGAATGGAAGATTGGCATCACAAAATTATTACTTATCCTCATGAATAATGCTATTGGAGGGCAAATTTCTAAACTCAACCACGCTCATGAAGCATGGAATTTTTTGAGAAGACTCCGAGAATAAAGAACATGGCCGATATGTGCAATATCAAAGTTAAAATTACTAATATTCAACAACGAAATGAAACTATTAAGGAGTATGCTGTTGAGATAGATCAATTGTAGGATGAGATGGTTATGTTTGAACCAAATTGGATGGATCCACATGATGTGGTCCTAAGAAAAAAGCAAAGTCAAAGGAAAAAGTTTTATAAATTTGTTATTGGTTTAAGACGAGAATTTGATGGTGTAAAGAATTTCCTACTTTATCGGCCTAAAGTTCCTTCTATGAATGACGTCACTGCCGAATTGCAAATGGAAGAAAACAGTCTGAACTTTCCTAAAGAAAAGAATGATGGTGCTCTTGCAACTTCATATCCCAGACCTCATATCAGACCATATAAACCACCAGACTTCAACAAAACAAATGAATAATGAAATGAAGAAAGTCATTTGCTTCAATTAAAAGAAAAAGGACACACAAACCCTAAGTGTCTGAAATTGAAGAAATTTGAAAAGACAGGAGGAATTGTTGGAGCCATGAATGAAGAAAGCAATAATGAATCATCATTGGACCTTGACAAATTGGTTAGCGGCTCTTCAATCTAAGCTCTTGGATGCAAAAGCGTTTCATCATTCTTTTGGAACTGTGGATTAGACGAGGAGTGTTACGCACTCAGCACACCATCACCCAGGTTTATCTCATAGTCGACCATCGGCAAGCCGTGGCCATGAAGCCCTGTCAGAACGTTGTTATTCCTTCAAGTGTCTATCTACTACCAAACAAAATCTGGGTGGGAGTAGACTTCCCTTGGGAGGAAGTCCCCAACCGAAGCCAGTTGACGACTATACGTCATTAAGCAAGGTGACCGACCATCGCCCTACTCGACGACGAGTATGCACTTACTCGCCCCCGCGTGACTCTACGCGGTTGTGGACGCAGCATATGCGTCCACTGGGGGAATTGCCCCTGACACACGCGCACCCCTTACACATCCAAACGCTACGCGTGGGGAACCCATTTGATTCTCCAACAACGGACTTGCACTTCCAAAGGGACCGCTGACCTTGATGCATTTATACGCTTTGTCGTCGCACCACCGCGCTGCACATTCTACGTGCATTTCTTTCTGCTTGACTTAGCGTCCGATTGAATCTCACATGCTTCCCGAGCTATGCCTAGCCAAGCAGCATAACCTTTTACTGGCTTGGTCGGGCCGTACATAGTCGGTTGGCAACACGTACAAACCTTTTTGTAATCTAGTTAAGGAAACCAATGTAAATCTTTGGCATCAAAGATTGGGGCATTTAAACTTTAGAAAAATATCATGTATACTTATTAGAAAGAAATATGTATAAAAAATGTGACAAGTGATGATTGTTTCACAACAAAATGAGCTCCTTACACTTCAATGAAATAACCTTTGTTTCAAAATTCCTTTTGAATTAGTGCATTCGGATGCATGAGGACTTGTCCCATTATATCAAGGACGGGTTGTCATATTATGTGATATTCATATATTTCTTTAAATACACTTGGATTTACTTTCTCAAACATAGATCTGAAGTTCTCTTTCACTTTGAGATATTTTACAATATGATCAAAATTCAAAATGCTAATATAAAAGTCTTGAGGAGAGAATGTGTACGAGAGTATCTTTCCAATGACTTCATTTCATGTATTTTTTTAAGGAAAAAGGCATTGTTCAAGAAAGATCATGCTCTAAAACCCCTCAACAAAATATGACTGTTGAAAGAAAACATTGACATATACTTGAAACTACAAGAGCACTTCTAATTTCAAAAAATGTTCCTAAAAATTTTGGGCTGAAGTAGCTCTTACTAGTGTATATTTGATAAATAGAATGCTCTCAAGAACATTGAATAATGTCTCTCCTTTTCAAAAGCTTCATAATTAGCCTAACTATAATTGGTTAAAAGTTTTAGATGTAAATGTCTTATTTTGAACAATAAAAGTGATAAGCTCTCATCCAAAACAATTCAATATGTTTTTAATGGGTATTCCAAACTCAAAAAGGGTATATGACCTTTATTCCAAGTGTGATGATTATACTTTTCTTTTGTTCTGAAGGTAGTCATGATGATGATAAATGATTTAACAGCTAAATTGCACGTGAATAGGAAGATGTTTCATCTAAAAATGAGCCAACTAAAGAAATGCTTACTTGTAGGAAAAGAAATCAACCTATTGAGCCAAATAATGTAGAAAATACAACATATTCTTGGGACATTTAATAGAACTACAAGACAACCACAAAGATTTGTTTCCAAGAAGTCAACCTCATTGGATTGATGCCATGAAAGTTGAACTTGATGCCTTTGAAAAATGGAGGATCTAGGAAATAACAGGTTTACATATAAAAAAAAGACTAAAAATTGTAGATGGGTCTACAAAGTCAAAACCCAAAGTGTGGATCATTTGAAAGATACAAAGATAGGGTATGCTCAAGAGTATAGTATACACTAAGAGGAAACATTTGCACCTATTGCCAGAATGACCACTATTAGGACATTAATTACAATTGCATCCATTAAAAATTAAACCACGTTTCAGATAGAAGTCAAGAATGCATTTCTTAAGGGCAATCTAAGTGAGGAAGTCTACGTGGATACTCTGCCTTGTTATGAAATACTTAAAGGTAAGGTCGTACACCTTAAGAAAGTTTTGTATGGCCTAAAACAGGCTTCTAAGGCGTGGTACGATAGATTCAATAAGGTAACACTTGATCAAGGGTTTAGATCATGTTACTCTGATACAATTATTTTTGTTAAAAATATTTTTGCTGGTATAAGATTATTACTGGAAGTGATGATATGACATTAAGCAAGTCAAATGTTGTTTGGAACATGAGTTTAAAATGACTGACTTGGGGTTTCTTACTTATTGTTTGGGTATTGAAGTTGCATATAGAAAAAGAGGTTATCCACCTTCAAAAATCAAATTTGCAAATGATTTGATAAACATGCATAGACTAACAGATGATAAAGTTGTTGAGACACCCGAACCTCTGGGCATAAGATGAATTCATGTGATGGTGAATCATTGAAGAATCCTACCCCATATCGACAATTGATTGGAGTTTTGACCTATCTGACTATTATTAGGTCAGACATAGTTCATGTTGCTCACGTTGTGAGTGAGTCTCAATAGACACCAACATTTGTACTTATGGGAGCAGTTATAAGGACCATTAGATACATCAAGAATACCACAAATAAAGGGACATTTTATCCTCCTCTTCCTCCCTTAATATGATTGTATATATAGATGCTGATTAGGGTGGAGACCCAAATAATAAACACTCCACCATTGGTTTTTGTGTATTTTTAGGTGAATCAATAATTTATTGATGATGCACTACTTACAGCCTCTACGAGAAGCAAGTGAATGGGAACGGTGTGTGGCGAACAGAACGGTTCATCAAGCCATTTCTTGCAGAACCTCCACCCCCCTATAGGAAGAGGGGTACTTGACTTTTTGGGGGCAATTGCTTCGCACCTGACTGTGATAGCCCTCTCGATACCTGATGTTCGCTTCGTAACTAGCGGCCGGTGAAGCCTTTTTCCAGTGACCCCTAAAGCACAAGCGGAACGAGCAAACTTCAAGTGAAAGACGCAAAGCAATGCAATACGAGGCTTGAATGGAATTGCTTTTTTCTTTGAATTCGGCGGAGCTCGTGACGTTGGATTAGTTGGTTTATCATGGCCCTCTTTTTTTGCTACTCTTTGGGCGGATAAGAAAACGCGAAGTGTTCTCTTGGTTTCCCAACCTGTTGCTTCTAAAGGCTACCCTCTCTCGGCTGGATGTTGGTCCAGCCTACTACGAGGATCCCGTATCCCGTACATCGTCTTTCTCCTGGGTCCCGTGGTTCCTATGCCGCCGCGTTAAATAGAATAAAGTTTCACTACCCTCCATTGAAGATTGGAAGATATGTTTATTTAAACATAAAACGATCTAATTATGAAATTAAACAATTGATACAAGCTGATTACTCAACTCAATTACACTCAATTAGTGGTATCCTTAGAGTCCACTTCTTTCCCATACTACAAGTGAAAGGGAAAACGTAAAAACTACCATTAAAGCAGCCCAAGCAAGACTTAACTATATCCATGTGAATCATGCCCCCTATCTCAATGAATATGAAGGAATTGTTATATTACTGATCCCTAAAATAATAATAAGGGAGTTGGTGGTGCAAAGCCAAAAAAAAAAATTATGACTTAAAGCTATTGACAAACCGATCCAATGGAACCGCTTGTATTTTAACAAGTCTCTATTTCCTATATAGGATTGATTTGTGGTGACGAAGAATTAAGCACAAGCGCAACAGATACACGTTACCCATTGGAAGTATCAAGGGGATGTTACTAGGGGAATGGAACATGTCGTAATAGTAAAATATCGAGCTATGCTACTATAACTATGAAGATTGTGTGGTTCAATAGTTTGTTAGAAGATATGGGGGTTTAGATTAAAGAAGCCACTAGATTATGTTGTGACAACAGGAGCACAGTCTACATTGTTAGTGTTAGCGTATGGGGATCGGGTCTATTTAGACCCGATCCATTCCCCTTAGATCCACACGCCTAAAAACACTTAAGCGGTGGCATCTTGTAAATTTTTATTCTGTGATGTACATTTCTGTTGTACCCTAATTAGGGTCAGATTATTAATGAAAGATCTGAACACAGTGGCCTTGCTTTTGGCCGACTTTCCTCACCTTCTTCATCGTCTTCTCTTTGCTTTTCCTTCTCTATCTCCAATATATCAGATTTGTGAACGGAGAGCCGTGTTCGTATCAAGATTCCTACATCGTATCAGAGACAGGTTCCATCGTCCTCCGGTGAGTGATTTCAAGTTTGACGTGATTTCAGTTTGACGCCCTAAATACTCTTTCTTTGGCGTGGATATCCCTCATTTCAGTTTTGTGCCCTAATCTTGTGTGATTTTCCCCAAATCGATTTTCCTAATCGATCTGCCCTAATCTTTGTTTCTGCCCTAACGTCTGCCCTAATTTCATATCCCTTTATCGTCATGGATCAGCTGCCTCCTTCTCTTCTCTCTTCTAGCTTTCTCTCCCAACTTATTTCTCAAAAATTAAATCACACCAACTATTTGACTTGGAAACGTCAAATCGTTCCATTTATTAAGAATCATAGACTCTATGGTCATGTCGATGGGACTATTCCAGCACCTCCAAAGTATATTATTCGTGAAGTGAGTAAGACCGTGGTGGGAGATGAAACTGTTGGGGCATCGGCTGGGAGTGAAGTTCGAATTCAGTTTGAGACTCTTACTGAAAACAATCCTGAATATGAACTTTGGCTGGCTCACGATCAGTCCCTTGTTGCATACATTACTTCCACCTTGTCAGAGGAGGTTTTAGGAAGCATTGATGATGACTTGACAGCCTTAGAGTTGTGGACTACCCTTGCCACAACATATTCTCAAGTATCTGAAGCACGATTTTTGCAGTTAAGGAGGCAATTTCAGGATATAAAGCGTGGGACACACACTGTTTTGGAATACTTGAATGAAATAAAGAATGTAAGTGATCAGCTTGCAGCCATTGGACATCGCGTCAGCGATAAGGACAAGGTGCAACAAACCTTGAGTGGTCTGGGAACAGAGTTTGACATTTTCTGCACAGCCTTGGAAGTTCTTCCTGTTCTTCCATCCTTCGAAGATCTGAAAGCTAAGCTTTTTCAACACGAAGCCAGTCGTGTTCAACGGCAGAATTTAGTCTCTTCCAACAGTCACAATGTCTTGATCACGGGGACACATGCATTGCAAGGAAATCGCACGCGGTCTTGGGCTCCTCAGACAGGAATGGGAAGAGGGATTCTTCCGACACCACCAAGCATGAATGCTACTTCCGGCACATCTAGAAGGGTGCCAACTTGCTTCTATTGCAACAAGAAAGGGCATGTAAAATCAGAATGTTGGCACAATCCTCAGAACAAAAGTAATCAGATCAGGCGTGAAAACAGGGCAGCCGCAGGGTCACCTTCATCATCATCCTCGTCAAATCCGACATCAAATGTTCCAGCAGATGTGCAGCAACTTCTCATGACAGCCTTATCTAAGCTTAATTTGAAACAAAATGAGCAAGGAGAGTGGTATGTGGATTCTGGGGCAGCAGCTCATGTTACTGGTGAGACAGGTAACCTTTCTAGTGTTTTTCCTTATTTAGATAAAGGTTCAGTTGTCACGGGAGATGGTTCTCATCACACAATAACACATGTTGGAAATGCACAAATATATGCGGGCTCTTCTTCCATTCCGTTAAAAAATGTTCTTGTCGTTCCAAGTGTCAAGAAAGATATTATCTCAGTATCTAAACTTATAGATGATACTCACTCTTTTGTTGAATTCACGTCGTCTTCTGTTTATATCAAGGATGCTCAAACCAAGAGAACATTCGCTGAGGGCACTCACAAAGGAAATATGTATGTCCTTCAAGAAGTTCCAAAGTTCTTCACACCTCACATCTCAGATTCGTGTCTCCCAAGTAATAGTGAAGTCAATGTCGCAGATTACAATAAGCCATCCATTTGGCATGGTCGATTAGCCCATTGTAGTCAATCTTTTGTTCGAAGTCTTGTTGCAGACGGACTCTTAGATAAGTCCAGTCTGAGTTCAGTTAATGAGTCCAGCATGTGCTCAAGTTGTCATCTTTGTAAGAGCTATGCTCTCCCTTTTCAGTTAATCAATAAAAGAACTTCTAAAGTTTTTGACACTATATATTCTGATGTTTGGGGGCCTGCTCCAATTTCTTCTTCTTCTGGGAGTAGATACTATGTCATTTTTGTTGATTCATATTCAAGCTATACTTGGATTCATTTCATGAAACATAAATCTGAAGTTTTCCGTTTGTTTACTCAATTTCATGTTTTGGTTCGCAATAAATATTCCAGCAATATTCTGCATTTTCAATGTGATGGTGGTGGTGAATTTATCTCCAATGAATTTCCTGAATACTTGCTAGATAATGGGATCACTAGACAAATTTCATGCCCACATACACCTCAACAAAATGGAGTTGTTGAAAGGAAACATAGGCATATTGTTGAAAGTGCACTCAGTATGATGCATGACACAGATTTACCCATGACATTGTGGACCGAGGCTTTCCACACGGCTGTCCATGTTATAAACCGTCTGCCATTGGCCTTGCTTGATGGAAAATCTCCATTCTTCCTATTACATCAAGCTCAGCCAATTTATGAGGAATTGCGTGTTTTTGGATGTGTATGCTATGTGCATGTTGATGTTTCCTTACGAAACAAATTTCAAGATCGTGCTATTTTGTGTAGATTTATTGGGTATGCAGACAACTACAAGGGTTATAGGTGTTACAACCCTAAAACTGAGGGTGTACATATTTCACGGCATGTTGTTTTTGATGAAGGCAGGTTACAGGATCCCAAGGCCCCTCTTGTGACATTCAAAAACAAAAATGAGGTTTATGATACTTGGTTACATGCTGAAATATTAAGACAAGGAAGGGAAATATTGACTGAGCGCACACTGCAAGATGTTGATGAGCCTGAGACAGTTGTAAGTACTTCTTTGGACAGTATGCCTTCAACTTCTCAGCCCAGTGATCCACCCATGCACAATCGGTTCTCAGGCCAGGTGTATTCTAGGCGATCAGTTCCTACTGCAGTTCCACGCAAATTACAACGTGTGCGACATCCTATTGACAGATGGGTGAGCTATAACAACTTTTCTTTGGATTTTCAGCTCTTCATGACAGGAGTTATCAAAAAGGTAGAGTCGAAATCTTATCATCATGCTAGTAACGAAAAATGTTGGGTTGAAGCAATGAATGAAGAAATGGCAGTCTTGCATGAATGTCAAACTTGGCAAATTGTCCCTCGTCCAGCTGATAAAAATGTTGTGGGATCCAAATGAGTTTATAAATTGAAATACAAGCCAGATGGCAGCATCGACCGGCATAAAGCACGCCTTGTCACGCGTGGTTTCACTCAGCAATATGGGGAAGATTATGATGAAACCTTTAGTCCAGTCATCAAGATGGGAACAATCCGTGTGATTATTTCTCTTGTAGTCTCGTATGGATGGCCTCTTTATCAGTTAGATGTTAAAAATGTCTTTCTTCATGGAATTCTTAAGGAAGAGGTATACATGGAGCAACCTCCCGGCTATACTACTCATGATCCTCAAAAATGGGTTTGCAGACTACACAAGTCCTTATATGAGTTGAAGCAGACTTCTAGATCATGGTTTGATCGTTTCTCCCATCATATACAACAAATTGGTTTTCTCCGAAGTCCGAAGTTCTCTAGATCATTCTTTGTTTATATATCATACTGGAGAAGCCACTACCTGGTTACTTATATATGTTGATGATATTGTTATAGCTGGGAATTCTCCTTCGCATATATCTCATGTTAAAGGTATGTTGAAGCAAGAATTCAAGATGAAGGATCTGGGTGAACTACGATATTTTTTGGGTGTTGAACTTGACAGGACGAATGAAACTTTAACTCTTACCCAGCACAAGTATACTCTTGATGTTTTGGACAGAGCAGGTATGACTAATTGCAAACCCATCACTACCCCCAGTGTTCTGAATACAAAGTTGACTGCATCTGATGGTACCACTGCATATCCCAATCCTACATTATATCGCAGCATTGTTGGTATGTTACAATACCTTACTTTTACTCGCCCAGATATTGTATATGCTGTAAATCAAGTATCTCAGTTCATGCATGCACCCACTGAAGGCCATATGGATGCCGCTAAGCGGATTCTACGGTATCTCAAAGCTACTCTTGGTGATTGACTAGTCTATACGAAATGTCCAAATATTTCTCTCGGACATAGCATATATACATATACTGATGCAGACTGGGCAGGCGATCCCGATGACCGACGATCAGTTTCAGGTTTCTGTCTTTTTCTTGATTCTAATCTCATTTGTTGGAGCAGTAAAAAGCAGTGTGCAGTTGCACGATCCAGCACTGAAGCAGAATATAGAGCAATGGCTGCAGGGAAGGCTGAAGCGTCATGGCTACGTCATTTACTTGGAGAGCTCACTCTTCCTATTGTTCGGTCTACATTGATGTGCGACAATCAGAGTGCGATCAAAATTGCTTTCAATCCCATTTTGCACAATCGTACCAAGCACATAGAGATTGATCAACACTTTATTTGTCAGAAAGTTGAAGAAGAAGAGATCTTGCCTACTTATATCTCCACACATGAACAGATAGCTGATCTTTTTACCGAAAGTCTCACAGGGCAACATTTTTGGGATTTGAAAAACAAGTTGTGCATGATTAAATCTAATGCACAACTTGAGGGGGGCTGTTAGCGTATGGGGATCGGGTCTATTTAGACCCGATCCATTCCCCTTAGATCCACACGCCTAAAGTCACTTAAGCGGTGGCATCTTGTAAATTTTTATTCTGTGATGTACATTTCTGTTGTACCCTAATTAGGGTCAGATTATTAATGAAAGATCTGAACACAGTGGCCTTGCTTTTGGCCGACTTTCCTCACCTTCTTCATCGTCTTCTCTTTGCTTTTCCTTCTCTATCTCCAATATATCAGATTTGTGAACGGAGAGACGTGTTCGTATCAAGATTCTTACAGTTAGTAATCACACATCTCATGAAAGAACCAAGCACATCGAGATGGATTGTCGCTTTGTTCGAGAAAAATATTGAGTTTTTTTCATTTACTTAGAATATTAAATACCAAATTTTTCACCAATGCATTGGCATAAAATATATTTCAGTTTCTCCTTCGCAAACTTTCAGTGATATCACCAAAGTTTAACAAGAGGTGTTAGTTTATATGTAAGTATATATATATATATATATATATATATATATATATATATATATATATATATATATCACTGTATTTAAGTGCTTGTATATGTACTTATGCATATATTATGTGCATACGGCTGCAATATGCATTGTTTACATTTATTTTTGTAATGTTTATATTTTTTGTTTTTACCTTTTTTAGTTTTCTTTCGTCTTTCTAGCTGTTCGAGAATTTGAATGCTAGCTTCTCCCTCTTTTGTTTCTTTCTCTCTATAAAGATTGTATCAGTCTAAGTTAAGGTTATGGCTTTTGAAGCCAGTTTTGTATGACAGTTTTGCATGAATAATATTCAATTATCATTCTAACTCAATATATTTGAATGTGAAAAAGATTTTCTTCGTGATTGTGGTATGGTTTACAATATTTCCCAGGTTTGACACGTTAGCAATTAAATTTGTCATCCAATCATATATACCAACTCTGGGTACTCATCAAACGATGGGATTGCAGTCCAAACATAATTCTCACTCATACTGAAAAAGTCGGTTAGTTTTAACCTAACTCAAAAAATAAGGTCAGATATTTTGAACCCACAACCTAAGCCAACATGGACCAGCTTGACATTAATCCAGTAATAAATCATATAGTATGTATGCAAGGACCAAATTTACCTATTGCAAGCTCCCATTTAACCATACTGAGTAAAGAAAATATTAGCTAGTTGCAAGCAAAACCAAGACCTAGTTGCAAGAAATTTATTGCTTTAAGACAAACATGAAGCTGACAGAATTTTATGTCAGAACTAGATGGATCAAGTTAGCTGAAAGCATTCTGCATAAACCAAGCATGATATTTTTGGATGGGTTTTTCTTCCAGAAATTCATGTTGTAGCTTGACCAAGACAAAGATAGCTAAATCTAAATGAGGAACTATATATGCATGTGACTTCTCTAAATGCTATACACATCTGGAAGAAAAACAAATGAAAATGGTGACCAAAGTTGAGGTCTGGAGCACACCTTGATTGCAGATTAGACTTCTTTTGCAATGCATTTTTCCTCATAGCAGCATGTACTTTTGCCTCATGGCTATTGAACCAACAAAAATCAACAATGGTAAGGTGCCAGTGATCGAAAGAACTAAAGCTGGATCCACCAAATACAATGTTTTTTATAGAACAACTGAAAAACCAAAATGCAACAAATAATCGGTTCAGACCTGTTCAAATATTCCATTTTTGCCTTTTTCATCAGATTGCCCTTTACATTAGAGAAGCTACTGCAGGACCCACTACCTGAGAAGATAATGCACCAAAGGTAAGATCTGACCAACTCAAGGGGCTCACGCATCAGCAGATGGATGAAGTATATAATAAATTGGGCAGAGCAGTGTCATCAGACCTTCAAAATAGCTCCTTTTATTGACTGATGGTGGAATCTTCGAGCAAAGTCGAATTTGCCGGCTTTGCTTTCCTGCAACACAAGAAATAGCCTTCATCATGCTTGTGAGGTTTATAAGTAGAATACATGTATCTCATTTCAAGCATCCACGTGTCACGTCCATGACATCTTCCATGTCAAGCACAGTCAACACCATCGCATTAACCTCATCTACCTCATTCTAGGACTTGGATAGTTTATAGTACTTCATTTAGTATCTGCTGTCATAATGGCTGGAACTTGCTGTTCATGGAGCTTGCTCTTTCAAGATGTGATTCATCAAATGATGTTTTAGATTGTCAATAACACAAACCTCATACGCATGCATACTTACATCGGTGCATATATTTTTCTTTCAGAAAACAATAGTGAACAGTGAATCCAACATGCATGATAGACTCTTTTCAAGATATCAGAAAATGACGTGCACTCAGATAACCAAACTGGCACAGCTGTCACCCCAAATCCACTGCACTGCAAGTCGCTAAGATAGTTTTAAGTAATAGAAGAATGACACAAACATTAGGAGTTTACAGACCCAAAAAATTCCTTCTACTCCAATCTTCAGTACAGCTGCATACAAAGCACTTCCCAACAGGAATATAAAGAGTTGCCTCACAAAACAAGCAGCAAACAGTCCTAAGCCAGATCGAACCCTCTGGCTCTGAGACCATGATGAAATATCAAACCCAACACATAAAATCAGCAGGAAGAGTGACAACTCTTCAATATCTCTAAGCTGCAAGAGTAGCAGCATACAGCAGAACTGTACAAGAGAAACCAGAAAAATACAAAAAGAAGTGGACGAAACCATAGTCTAAGACATACTTATAACAGTAAAAGACCAATCTGCCCCTTTTCAATAAAAGTTATAACAACAGGAACACTAAGACAGATCACAACAAAACAGATAAAACACAACCTTTGACCAACAAAAAGAAACAAAGGGACCTATATATTTTGACATTCATATATACTTTTTTCTCTGAGATCTCTGTGAAGAAAATTCTTAACATCTAATTAACTTATTTTACAATTCATGGTAAATAATTAAGGCCAATACAGTACGAATAGTTCCTCTCGCCCAAACTCTTGCATGAAGCCTTTAGCCACAAAATAGGCTTCATAAAACTCAACACTTCCATCTGGTTTATCTTTAATCTTATAAACCCACTGAAAACCAATAAATTCAATAATATTTCTATCAGGGAAGTGTGGAACAATAGTTCATGTTTGATATTGATGCATGGCCTCCATCTAGTCATTCATCGGTTGATCCACTTGTTGGAAGCAACAGCTTGAATAGTTCCACAATGAAGACCCCAATCTAAGCCCAACAAATTACCGTGTCCTGCCATTGTCCATAACATTTGTGCATTTTTGTGAGGGAGATGATGTAATGAGATCTACCAGAACCGTTAAGGATGACTCCTCCTAGATAACAAGGAAGCATCCATGGCTTCGCAAACGAAGGAGCAAAACCGCCTTCAATCTGTTGACTGATGAAAAAGAGAGAGAGAGCTCATCTCATGATTGCATCAAGAGAGAGACATGGGGGCTTTAAACACTCTTACCAATTGAAACGTAAAAGGCTTGAAGGTGGGTAAAGTGGGCTTCAAACTCCTCTTTTCAGATGGAAAGAGGGCAAGAGAGAGAGACAAAGAGAGAGAGAGAGCAGTTACAGCCTTGGGTTTCTATCAAGAAACTCCCACCAAAAATGCAAACACAAGCGTTTTTACTTTCAAAGTTAATTCACTTTCATCAAGAACAAGAAACAAAAAATGTATTATAGAGAGACAGAGAGATGCCAAAAAAGTTGTGAAGAAACCAAAAAGGAGGAAAACATAAAATGAACATCAAAAAATTAAAAAAACAAAAATGTTTCATGAACATGTTTTCTAGTCATTGAAGGAAATGTTCTCGCCAACCAGATATTAGAACTAGTAGCCAGAAGAACTCAATGCTATAAGGGGGTAGGTTCTAAAGGGACAAAGGACCCAACATCCTTGCTTGCAGCATAGGGAGAGAAAGAACGAGAGAGACCTTAGCTAGCATCTCTTCACTTAAAATTAGTTCTTCAGTTAAAGGAAATCAAATCTATGCTTAACTCCAACAAAATTGACAATATACAAAGCCTTAAGTTTTACAAAATTTCCACCATAAATAGCACAATTCAACAAATGTTTTCGAAGAGAAATATCCGTTGGACACCCCAAAGTGTCGAATGCTCCGCTTGGTTGATTCAAGCAAGTTTTAAACGAGTCATGGTAAGTTTTCCACCATCCCAAGTCCAGCAACTAGGTTGACCTGGTAGAGAGCCAATAAGGTTTGAGTCAACTTGGTGAATGTTTGAACATTGCATCCAAGTGCATCTCTTGGCATTATCTAGAGATGATCTTCCTAGAACAGCACACCAATCAAAAGAGAGAGAGAGAGAGAGAGAGAGAGAGAGAGAGAGAGAACAGAAAAGCAACAAACCATATCAGCCTTGTAATTCGAGCATCTTAGCTGTCATTGGCTTGTTACTCACCTAGTAGGCTAAGTACACATAATAGAGAAGACTAAAGAACATAAATTATACTAAGACAGCCACTGGAGTGAATATGTCCAATTAAATGTTTTATTTGGGTCATAGATCGAGCACAAAAGGATTTTAAGAGAAAAAATGCTACAGTAATTTACAGAATTATGCATCAATAAACATTTGAACATAACTTTTGATGAAGTTACAATGGCCTTGGAGTTACCAATTACATGAAACTGAGAAGGTTGCAGCACAACATAACATTCTAAGCCAAAGAAATCTGATCTGGAGTAGACAAAAGCAGATATTTTCTTCTAATTCGAGTTCCCTCCAAGTCACATGAAAGATAGGAAAATAAGTTTGACTGAAAAGAGCTTACTAAGAACTTCTTGTGCATAAAGATTTTTCAGTCTGTCCACAGATTTCTTTTGAGCCTCATCTCTTTCCTTCAATTTTGCCTGCAATCAAGTTTCTCAAAGTGAGAAGGTCCTTCCAGAAATGCATTTGTCAATCCAAATGGCATGACAGAATTTGTAATGTCCATACTAGGCTGATTGTAGGTATATCTTCCTCCTCTATCATCAAGTGGTGGTATCTTGATCTTAAGTGGATCTGGAAGACGAGTTCTGCATTTTTCATTTGTTGAACAGAACCATCTTGGGCATATTATGCTTCTCATTAACTGTGACTTGGTTTAGAATTCAATAACCGATGTAAAGTCTTATTGATCCATCCTTACACTAGGTCTTATAAACCTCATTTTTGCTATAATCTTGTTTTTGCTTCCTTATGGCTTTGAATAGTAAATTAGAGGGAACATAAATGTCCAAAAGGAGATTCAAGGAAATAGCGTGAAGGGAGAGAAAACTACCTTATATAAATCCCGCCATTTATAGGAGCGTTGAACTTTCTTCATTCTCTTCATAACAACATTAGCATTTTCCACGCCAAAAAGTTGTTCATAGTGCTTTTTCCATAAGCTGTCAGTAACTGAAGTCAAATCTCTTCCCTAGCAAAGTTGAACAAGGAGAAACATAATTCGCATTTTTTCACACATGCAAACAAAACTTTTAAACAAGCCTTGAGCACAGAGTTGATCTGCCAAACTGTGAACAAATGAAAGACACTAAACAAGATCAAGGCTATGACATAAACCATTTGCAAATAAGCAACGGTAAGTACTTAGCCAAAACACAGACTGCTTCTTTTTGGGATGAGCAAGAATGAATAGACAGGAATGCATCTGCTCACATAGGAAGAAGCTTCAATATGCATAAGTTGATCGGCAGTACAGTGTGGTAGAATGAACTTCAACAGATTTATGTCAGTTTCTCCAACATCGCCAATATATTTAATGTTGTCAATTGCAGTCTGGACACAGAGATCCACCAAAGAGGGAATCCTGATTACCATGTTGCTTTATTGGGAAACCCAAGTCACTCTAATTCTGTCATGAAAAAAGGGAGTAGAATTAGCACAAATAATATATCTCAGAAATCAAGAACAAAGGGAAACATCTTGGCAAATTCTAATTTTTCATCAAATAAAGTAAATAATAATAGTTTATCTAAGTAACAAACTGAAAGATTAAAGGCAACAAAGGAGGCCATCAAAGTAGTCAACATTAAGAATATTCAACAACCTGCATTTTGATTGCATTCAATCATTTCGCAATAGTACATGAGAAAAGTTTAGTGTGTCAGCAGCTTTGGGTGTCTCTTTTGTTGACCACTATAGATAGTCATCGATGACGGGAAAAAAAAAACACAAAAGGGAGAGAAGAGCAAGCTAGGTTAAATATATTAGCAAGCTTCTACCATCTTAGGGGTAGATGCATGTCCAAGCAACGATTTACTAAAAAAATGATGAGATTAGCCCTCCTTTTCACACTATTTATATCGGGCTTTGACGCCCTGTGCTGATCAGGTGGGGACTGTTAAGACATGTATGTTTTGTTATTATTGGGTCTGGATCCATTATGGATCTGATTGTTGTTCTTTATACAGGGTGTGATGTTTTTTGCATCTTTCGTAATTACCCATTGTATTTGACGACTTTTATAAAACTTCACATTAGGGCATTGCCCTATTTTATTAATCTATTGCACACTGTCAAAAACATGTGCATTCCAACTTCATGCACTTCCTTCTCCTTATCTATTTTCTGCAATAAATATTTTCTGGACACTTCTCACATGATATCAGAAGCACGTCTGGGTCCGGGACTGAATAGTAATCCAAAAGATGTTTCCTTCAAGATCTAGTAACTCTTTCTGAATCTTCCTCCCCTTCAACTTCTTCTTCTTCCCCCTCAGTATTGCTTTGGTCTTGCAATCGTTCTGCCCCATCTTATACTCCTCTATATGGTTTATCCTGTTTGCCCTAATCCATCTGGTATTGATGTTATCTTGTTTCGGAGCTTTTTCCAGCCATTCTACCTATAAACCAGGCCCAAACTTGATGGTAAAAAACACTTCAAGAGTTACACTCTGCTACTCCAAGAAGTCACACAAGGAGAAACCTCAAACTAGAGGTGAAAAGAACTTTTATTAAATCTCAAATGATCCACAAAATCAGGCCTAAAAGCCCACACCAAGCAAGGGACCCAAGTCCCTTATAGAAGAAAGGAAAGAAGAGAGGTTAAAGAAACGATCTGTTGGGACTGCTCCAATTTGATATATGACAATACATATAAAATATGTATACTTACATGATGGCTAGACCTTAAATTCTAACACCACCCCTCAAACTTACGGTGTGATCACCGAAAGTTTGCAAAGAAGAAACTGAAATTTTGCTTAAGCAAGCACCTTGATAAAGAAATCTCCAATCTGTCAATTGTTCGACTAAGATATTCTTCTCTCATATGGTGACAATTCATTTCAATATGTTTTGTCCTTTTATGAAAAGTATGACTGCTAGTAATGTAGATAGTGCTTCTATTGTCGCAACAGAGCTTAGTAGCTTCAGTCAAGTCAATTCCAATGTCCTTCAATAAGCTTTTCAACCATACAATCTCCATGGTGGTGGTAACCATAGCATGTCACTCTACTTCGGTTGAAGATGAAGAGACTTTATTTTGTTTTTTGCATCTCCAAGAAATAAGAGTCACCTAGAAAAACACAAAAACCGGTGGTGAAATGATCTCCACCCCAATCAGCATCAGTATAGGCAATCATAATCAAATTTGATCAGGATAATAGAAAAAGTCCCTTAGTGATAGTGTGTTTGACATGTCGAACAGTCCTCAATGCAGCTCCCATGTGTACAGAAGTAGATCTTTGTTAAAACTGATTTATGACTGTACAACATGAGATATGTCAGGCCTTGTGATGGATAGATATGTGAGAGCTCCAACCAATGACGAAAGGGTGTGGGATTTTCTATAATTTCTCCGTCATCAATCTTCATCTTTACTCCTATGTGTCGACCACCTTGCCATCATTGATTCCTGGTCTACTTATAATACTATTGGCAAACTTCACTTGTGAAAGTAAGTATCATCTCCTACAATAAGGTACTTCAATACCAAGGAAATATGTTAGGTTACCTAATTGACTATATGAACATCAGTTCATGTAGCTTATATTCAGCTACGTCATTCATCAACCAACCTAATTGATGGCAGAAGACTCCAATACTTTGTTTCTTTCATACGGAGCCAAGGTTTTCTTCAGGCATCTAGATGGATTGTTTTCAGCTCCACCATAGTTTATTTCATAGGAAACAAAGGATGGCAGAAGACTCCAATACTTTGGAAACCGAAATTTACAGCATGGATGAAGCAAGATCAGACCTTGGTTGCATACATTATGTCACAGACTCACAGTATGACAGGGAAGTGTTAATAACAATTTCAGGTAACTGAATGGCTGCACAGATATGGACATAAGCTTGCACAAGCATGTTCCCAGATTTTAGAGGTAGGAATTTTATTTCTGAAGAGAAAATTTTGAACTCTTGAGATAGGATTAGTGTCACATATGGAGTACCTAAACAAGATAAAATTGCTATATGTATGAATTGTCTTACAAACAACAAAGCCAATAATTAACAATTACTAAGCTATGGTTCTGGTAACAATTTAACAAAAATGGAGAAGCTTGTCAATTGCCACAGCCAAGCAGCACCAAGCAGGCAACACTTTTTAAAGAATCTGTGTTACTCGATCTCAACTGAGAAAGGGACAAGGTGGGAGGGAGAGAAGGGGGGTCACTCATGCAAGGAAAAGAAAAGACAAATCTCATGCCAAATTCCAAAAAGACAAAAGGAGAAGAAGAAGGAAAGATGAGTATTTTGTCGGAACCTTAGTTTTTTCTGTTAAAAACTATTTTTAAAAAAATCTACTTTTCATTTAAATTTTTGGGGCCATCTGTTCTTCAGATGGTTTTCAGCATTCTTTGACTATGTTTCATGCATCATGGTTGGTGAACCTACACTGGGCGCCAGTCTGCCTCTTCAAGTTGTCGAGCATCTTGGAGTGTTGTTGATCTGCCTCCTTTAAGGTTGTCAAATGAACCTAGATTTGAAAGAGTTGTCTAATATGTCCATCTATATTTGGTAGTTTGATACTGTGTTTCAGGATGTGTCAACAAACTAACATGTGTAACCCTTTTTGTGAACATGTCATGCTTTAAAAATGTTGTTTTGGCACGTCTTGTGTTCATGTCAATGTCACAAAGTGTCTGACGTTGACACTTCATGCTTTTGCAAGTGCTGATGCAACATAGCAAAAAAAGTAATCAAATGCCTACTTGAAAATGGTCAGGTATGAGTACACCATGCATCATTATGCCTGAGAAAAGCTGTTGTGCTGGATGGCAGCTTTTTATACCCTATGTTGTCAAGGCGTCCGGGCACCGCCTGAGCACCAGGCAGAGCCTAGTGCCTAGGCGAGCGTACCAAAAAAGGCCACCAATTTTTTTTTTGGTTAATTTTGTTAGTTATGTTAATATGTCAAGTTATTTTGAATAACTATTACTAATATTTGGAATGTGGAGAGTACTAATATAACAAGCACAATCAACTTAAAGTCTTCAACAATCAAAAATTAATTGTTGACTTCATTGAATATGCAAAATCAATAGAAGAAGTTTAACATTGCTCATTAAATGTAACTAATACAAGTAACCCAAAAAAAAACTGAATCTAATCTCTAGATGAAGGAATGTAAGTCCGTAGGAAGGCTTTAATCCATCTGTACTTAAAGAAAGACATAATATAATAAAAAAGACTAACAGTACATAATAGTATACATATAAGTACATAACAGTAACAATACATATAAGTACATAACCATACTAACGTATACATACAACAAGTATCACAATATTACATACTATATAACAGGCTAACAGTATATATACATACAATAGGTTGACGCAAGACTATATAACAGGTATAACACAATGTACATAACAATATCTACATATGACGTGTATCACAATATATATAACAGGAATAACAAATTGTATTACAATACAATTTAGCATAATAGTATATACATATAAGTTTACAACAGGTATAACAAAGTAACAATACATACATACAACTATATGATATAAGTAACATAATCATACTAATGTATAGTTATAACAAGTATGAAGTATGACAATACTATATAACAGACTAAGTGATGAACTGTATATGCATATAACAGTATACATACATAGCAGCATTATCAACATACCAATACATAAAAATTCACAAAATAAAGTACATATTAAATAACAATATATATTCAATTAAGAACTTTAATTGAAAGAAGGGAATGTGACTTTTCACTTTCGCATGGACTAGGCGTGTTGTCGCCTAGGCCAGCCTAGGCGACAAGACATATCCCGTCACCTAAGTGGTGGACTTAGGTGACGGGTGTGGACTCAGCTTGGCCTTACCAACATAGTTTATACCATCTCTCTCTCTCTCTCTCTCTCTCTCTCTCTCTCTCTCTCTCTCTATATATATATATATATATATATATATATATATATATATATATATATATGTGTGTGTGTGTGTGTGTGTGTGTGTGTGTGTGTGTGTGTGTGTGTGTGTGTGTGTGTTTAGCAATATTGAAAAGTGGACTGTATTTCTTTATTGCCAAATCTCTAACTTGTTTTTTAAAAAATTCCATAAATTCAAAATACGTAGAAGAGCTGTATAAATATCAGATTCAAGTCACTATATGCCCCAGGATGAGATGACCTATTTAATGCTTGATTGTGATAATAAATTTAATGTAACACAGGTTGGCTGTGTTCAACTTCAATACCTGGAAAAAAAATAAATAAATCACCATATAAATATTCTCTGGAAAAGAGTTGGACATGAGGATAGAATTTGGAAGGAACTCTATGAGAACAAGGATCTTCAATATTTTAACCAGTAGCTTCAAGACTGGTGAAGATTTTAAGTCAAAAGACAAATATTCAAAGATATTTGTCAGAATAAAAGATATACTTGTCAAGTTGAGACAACCAAGTCTCTTTAAGTTTCCATGTCAAGAAGGTTGTGGAGAAGTTATAAGGAGTTTCTGACTAAAAGAAGTGATGGATATAACGATGTGAATCTGTGATACAATAGTACTAGTAGCTTTACTAACAACCTTACATGCAATTATATTGATTATCTACAATAATGCTTCCTTGAGAAGAGCATGGCTAGAAATTTTTTATTATACACACACACATATAATATATACGTATACATGAGGAAATGGTAATTGGGCAAGGGCGCAGGTCAGACAGCTCAAATTACACACTTAAACCTGCTTTTAATTTGATATGAATATATTAATGTCTGTCATTATTTTTTTTGGCACATAACATATTTTGGTTCAAGTTTATTTCATAAGAGAGTCATTTTTCTATCAAATTTTGGGTGCTCTAAGAGCCATTAGTTGTTATATGGCTAAAAAAATCATCTACACTGAAAATGATTGACTTAACAGATGCTTCTTACTAAATCAACCATAAAATGATAAAACTATATGTACAAGGGCAGATTATATAAAAAGAATCTCATCTCATTTAGTTTTGTACCTAACATAAGTTTGTTCCCACGTTTCTGTAGAAGTATGAGCCGGAAACTCAGAGAGAGTGGCTTGGCCTTATGTGTCTGACATGGTCCTGGAGAAGCAGAATTCTTAGTGAAGATGGAGTATCAAACTAGACACTACGACCTTGTGCACCTTGGCAACAGTAAACTGGGGCACCAGTGACAGACAGTCCTTCAATTGCTGTTTATTCGTGAATAGAACTCATGCAGCATCAATCGCTAGGAGGACTTTAAAATAAATGATACGATCTTTAGTCATCGTAATCTATCAATATTTTTTGAAGGAAACTTAGATCGCATAACTCTAGCCCAATTATATGAAAAACAAACATAACTTATCATATAAATCGAACTGAATGTCCATACAATATGACCTTAAATCCGGAAAAGGCAATCATGAACTCGAGCTCTGAAGATCAATAATCCGCTAAGGCTGTAACCCGCAGACCAAGAATAAATAAAGGAATATCGCCTATTTATCCACGAGAAGTACACTAATCATAAAAATCTGCAAGTACAATATTAACGAACGTTTCCAACTCAGAGATCTTTTAATCCTGTCAATCAAAGCAGGAATTTCCCGAAAAATAAGTGAACAAACAACAAGCAAATGGAGGAGACGAAGAAAGAGGGAGCGACGAACCGTCGTGCTGAGAAGATCACCGCTGAGGATGGGTGGCCTTGGCCAGCGTCCCAGATACCGAGGCAGACCTGACCGACTGAGCGCCAAAGGGCTGAGACCCTTGGTAACTTGGTCTACCGGCGGCCAGCCTACTGGGCGGATCTGATCGAGCAGTAAGAGAGAGACCTTCGTTCGCCGGTAGAAAGTATGGGTGAATTTTGACGGCAGGCCGGCGTTGCCGGTGGTGAGAATTAGAGGTGCAAGGATGGGTGCGAGTCAATCCGCCGGCGGCGGATTGAAGCCAATCCGTCAATATATCCACCACATGTGCGAAGTCGGGTGACGCTGGGAGTTGATTTTATGGGTGGATGGTGAATTCGCAGTGCGTTGGGTCGAATACCAGAAGGCGTTTCAATTTATCGGATGTCTCGGAATAAACGATACCTGAAGGCGCGGAATCCGGATGCCAGCAAATTACAAGGTAGTATTATTCCATGAGCGTCCTTTAAAATAGGGCAACGAAGCGTCCAGTATATACTATATAGTTAAGAGGTTGGTACTTTATAAATGTCTTTTTCGGATAATGATACGGCACGTAAGAAACAAGTATATAGAAACGCCTTTCACTTGCTTCGGTAATAAAAAGAGAGCGTGTTGTCGCAAGGGACGTCTGTTATTTATAATCCGCTATGCCAAATTAAACTCGAGCAACATATATATAAACACTATCGTTATTTTAGGTTCTTTTATCTTCATCCTCTAAATGTAAAATGTTGCAAGTTGTCGTTGTAGTTCAGATCACATTTTCTACATTGTTAAAACTGGAACGCAATGAAAGACCTATTCGCAGTAATTTTATCGGTTTTACATCTCTTTTTTGACTTATTTGGTAAGCACAAGCGTGGATCCAATCGTATATCAAATCCTATATCACTGTTACCGTTTTTATGTAATCGCTACCAATATTGTGTCACTGCATGCAATTTCGTCCTTCTTGTTGTTTTAAAGTAAATGCTATCAGTATAGCATTATTGCATGCAATTATCCCCTTTTAAAGCGGCATACGTCATTTGATATCAAATGTTATTGTCTCTGCTACATTTGCAACATGAAATGCTTGCTTTGCAAAAAAAACAAAAAATTATTGTATATTTTGTAGACATTGTTACTTTTATGAAAATATATATGTCTAGTTAAATTGTGGCTTGTAAAATATATATGAAAATATTACATATTTGTACATGTGACTATAGATCTGCCTTGAATGACACTCGAAGCTCGAAAAAATTATGATATAACAACGGTGTGGAAACAGGATCATGTGCCTGTGCACTAATGCATGTCATCAAATATTGTACCTCCCTTCCAATAGGTTGGCATATCCGGTTCATCTTACTCTTGTGCTTTGAGCTATTTTTTAAGTTCGTAGTCGCCAAAGCTCGAGTGATGCCACGTGTACTCCTACTTGAAGGGCCTACAAGAAAATCGATTAAAGTTTATACATATGAATCACAATATAGGTGATAGACTATTAACTATAAATTCTTTCGTCTTCATTATCAAGAGGACGTGCATTAGTTGCTCTTTATTACATGTATCTTCACTCTCCATGGTCTCGTATTTTTTTCCGTATGTGACTCACTCTCATATGTTGAAGGAATGGTATGTTTTCTCATATACCTATCCTTCATCCACTTAAACAACACAAACATTACATCAGTTTCAAAACAAAACATAAAATTACAACAAGAAAAGAACATGTTCAACAAGAAATTGATTCATAAAATAGCTTTATACAATCGAAGACATCAAAGATATAATCATGCCAATTATTAACCAACATTGACTCAAAAGATATCATCGTCTACTACGTTGTCTGATTAACTATTTGATGAGTTTTATACATCTATATCACACTGTGTCATATGTCCCAATATGTCGTACAAGCCTCTTGGTTTTATTTTAATCACAATATGCCAATTGTTTTCTATTGTATCCTCTACCAAAAAAAAAATACTTGTTGACGTTAAGATGCTAAAACAAATGGTTAATCCTTCATACATCTGTAGTAGATGTTAACACATGTGAACTTAAATTCATCAACTTTAATGCCCCTTTGACATGCAGTCAAGACATTGTACCATTTGTATTTGAATGACATATACTTCAGTCTCTCATAATAACTGACCTTGATATATCAGTGATATATCTATGGTATTCAACTTCACCAACATTAGGAGCATGTGCATTAACAACAACAACACTATTCATGTATTTCATGTATGCATCTTTATTCCATATATGAAATCTGAATCCATTAAATACGAACCATGCTTACGTTTTTGTTCTAATTTGTAACAATACATAGAAATATATAAATGTTATAAATAATGTAAAAGTAAACCTAAATACATACAAGCATATGTATGAACCATACATGTTTTTTAAATCAATTTGGAAACTTTGTTTTTTGAAAACGTTGTATGGCATTGGGATTTGACATGCTTTGTTTGGTAATCAACCTCAAGTAGTTGCCTATAACACAAAAAATGAACGTAATAACATCATAATATATTGTCTGAACATATATATGTGAAGTTCATAATATTCTTATGTTATATGGTAAAACATCCTTGTGATTAAATAATAAGTACGTGCCCACTTGCTAGCGAGTTAATGTGTCTATGGTTACCAACTCCGATGGGCCTAACTGGTGTCTCACTCTCTCTACATTGGATCCATCTTCTAAATTACTATCAATGTTTTTTATATTCATTTTAGGTCTATTTATTCTTGATTGTATACTCTGACAATATGTTGAAGAAAATATCATACATTCATCTGCCAAACAGTCCATTGCAATTGACTCTTCTAGTTGACTTTTATTGTGTGCGTACCTCTTTAACTTAAGTAAGTACCTGATACAAACAAAAAGTAATAGTGTGAAGACAAGTATTTTCATTAACAACTTTTTTGTATGAAAAATTAAAACAGAAACATACCTTTCGATATAATACATCCATCTGTATTGCACTAGTCCACCAAGTTGAACTTCATTTGCTAAATGAATTGTCAAATGTACCATCACCTCGAAAAAAGTTAGTGAAAATATCATCTCTAATTGCCAAATTCTAATACTAATTTGTTGTTCTAATTCTTGCAACTCTGATATGGTCTTCATACATATTATGAAAAACTCACAATATTTTATCAACACATGACTAACCTTATTGAGTACAAATTTTCTTAATGCCAAAAGAAAAAATTATTGTAGGAGCATGTGACAATCATGACTCTGCAAATTGGAGATCTTGTTGGTATTGTTGTTATGTTACATTAGGAGCATGTGCATTAACTCAACATCTGTTATGTTGCTTCAATAACCATCTAGAATTGTTAAATTCTTCATCACATTACAAAATTTATCTTTATCATTCTTGTTCATATTGTAACATGCCGGAGGAAGTAACCACCTATCTGAATTTGGACGTGTCGTGCATGAAGTGACTCTTATATGTTCATTTTCTTCAAGTCCATTCTAGCAGTCCAATGATTTTTTGATTTGTTACATATATTTAATAATGTGCCAATGATGTTGTCACAAACATTCTTTTCTATATACATAACATTTAAATTGTGATATAATATGTTATGCTCCCAGTATAGCAAAGTGAACAAATTACTCTTTTTCTTTCAATTATATATGTGTTCAACATCATGCAATATGTATGACCCTATGATCATGTGTCGGGGAAATGGTTTTAATTATATTGCACCATTGTGTTTATTTTTTTTATATCTATGACTCAATGGAAGCTAACAATAGTGACACATATAACATATCTTTTTGCTATGGTTTAATCTGCAACTAGATGTATATTTATAGTGGACTAGACAAGCTAGCTTACCTTTCGTACTCTAACTTGATATGTATGCATATCCCAAAAAATCATGTATGGTCTATAATAAACCCACACTTGAAAATGTTGTTGTTCTATGAAAGTCAAATACATGTACTCTTTCAACCTACAACAAATTCGATTCATCGTCCAATGGTTGTAGACAAACATCCATGTCCTTTGTGTTTGGAGTTGTTGGTCCTGAGATGATTAATGACAACAACTTATATGGTTGTTTCATGCACATCCAATGTGGCAAATTATATATCACTACAGGCCATATGATGTAGGTTGAACTTAAATTTTCAATGGACTGAATCCATCACTAGCCAAGCCCAAGCATACACTCTGAGCTTCAAATGCAAATGATTGGTGCATCTCATCAAATTCTTTCATGTTGCACCATTTGTTGGGTGTCTAAGGACTCCTTCCTTTACACTTTGGTCACTATATCATGTCATATGCTTTGTAACTTCAGTCATTGTGAACATTATCTTCAACTGTGTAGTTAAAAAACATATCAGTCTTTATTGATGTCCTCTAATGCTTACTAGTCTTTGTCATTTTCTATTCATCATCATTTTTTTCCATTATGAAGTACCACATTTATCACATGTATCTTTCGTTGTGTTATTATTGTTGATTAACTTACAATTATTAGGACACATATCAATTTTCTGGCAATCAAACTCCAACTCTTCATGATCTTCTTTGCCTCATAATCTGATCCCTGTAGAAACTGTTTTCATTAACAACTCAAGCAACAAACTAAAGCTTTTGTTGGTCCACCCACATAATTTTTTTATAAGAAACAATCATATTAAAAAAAACTCATCTTCTTAAATTTAGTGCACCCTAGTCTTCTGTACTACGTGTCATTTGAGAAGATTATGCATTTGATCATATATGGAATATGTCTAATAGCCCTTAAATATTTTCAACAACTTGTTTCAATGCATATTCATGTGAAATTGTTCTCTCTCCATGATATTCTCAACAAAGGTACGTTCGTACGAAACCATTACATATGATGTGATCGAGAACATTTTTAGCAGCCTATATGAGGACATTATTGTATCTTACACAAAGATATCTCATCTTCCATTCATTATCACATCATATATGATATCATAGTAAAAAAAATTGCTTCACCAATTACATATTCCAAATTGTCTCTTTTTTTCGTAATCAAAGTTCAATCATCCATCTTTTAGTAAGTATGCACAATCAACTTCAATATGATCAACTCTTCATTTGTCAATGATAAATTTTAACCATTTGGTTTTTTATTCATGCAAATGAGTACTCGTTGCATAGCTCATCATGAAATCTTTCAAACAAGTACCTAAAAGTTTTATTTGTATAATCCTACATCTTTCGAACAATGTCAAAAAATGATGCCTTTAACATATATGCAACATAAATATCATTTTATTCCTACGTGAAATATTAATAACAAAAGATAGATTGCACCATATGGTATGTAACATGCTACATAATTCCTAAGTGATGCTACAACCCAAGCGGTTTAAGAGAATTATAACTTTGAGGTCATTTTAACCAATTCGTCAAACAGTTGGTGGGTGGCTAAAAGGGTTAGGGACCACAAACATTTAACCATCCAAAAAATCATTCAAATGAAAACCAATCAAACTACTATTTTGTGAATAAGTATATGTGTGCTTGAATTAGAGATGGTCCAAATTTCATTAAAGATGGCCCAAATTTGATGCCAAAATCTAGCCACAATCCACCGAAATCCGGTAATGACAAAAATTAAAGAAAAATTAAAGGTTTTTTGTTATTGTGTGAAGATTTTATGCAATTAATATGTCAAATTGAAGGTAACAAGCTCAACAAACATTCTTACAAAGTTTCACGGCCTAATATTACCAAAAAATAGTGATATGTCATTGAAGAATTTAGATATATACTCTACAAGCATGTTATAACTTCAAATCATACAAAATTAGAAAAAATGGGAGAGGATATTGAGGAACTAACCTTTTCAAGTTTCAAGCAGTCTAAAAACACGATGTGCTCACTAAAAAATCACCAGAATATCACCAGTGGGAGGAAGAGGGAAGAAGAAGAATGCTTCAAGTAGATGTAATGAGTCAGGGAAGCCTTGACCAAAACATCTCACGTGTCAGTAAAGATATTACTTAAAAACATCAATAATGTTAATACAGTTAACATTACCGATGTTAAAAAGTCATTAACACCGTTTGGAGTCAACACGTCGATGAAAGTAGAGTTTTACCGACATGTGCACCTCATGTCAGTAATGTTAACCGTATACGAAAACTAGATCGATATGTGTACTTTTACCGCCGCACTCAACTAGACATCAATAATCTTTAAGAGTGAAAAGTTTTGTCAACATGACAACATTAATGTGTCAGTAAAACTGAATGTTTTTTTCCACTTTTATCGACGTCTAGTGTTGGACATCGATAAAGGTTCAACTTCAACGACACAATAGCTCCATGCTTAAGTTAAGACCACTTTTCGCTAACATCCTTTGTTGGACATCAGTGAAAATTCATACTTATTGACATTTAGCTCTGAACGTCAGTAAGATTTTCACCAGCATTGTATTTTCCCTGTGTCGGTGAAACCATCTTTTTTTGTAGTGGAAATAGGTTATATACACCCATGGTGCACAAATTTTTTGTGCGCCAATATAGTAATGACAAAAATGCTCCTACTTATAGAAAAGAGAACTTTTTGTAGGAATGAAAAAAGAAACAGAAAAAAATAGGGTTTTGGGATTTGATAATGATCAAACTGAATAATTGGATCAATTTGTATGTGCAAATTATTATGACAATATACCTTTATGAGCAGCAAAGAAACGTCTTCATTTTCTTGCCTCGCTCATGTCGTTGTCTCATACTCATGTTGTCATCCCATGCCTTTATCATCTTATACTCATTATCTCATACTCTTGTCATTATCTTATATATATTATATTTATTGTCTCAGAGCCCAGCCATTGTCTCATACCTTGTTGTTATCTCATACTCATTATCTCATACCTCTGTCATCATCTTATACCACCTCTGTCATTATCTTAGATGTTATAGTTTCGAGATAAGGATAGGGGCATGAGATAATGAAAAAAGTATGAGATAACGATAAGGGTATGAGATAAAGAAAAGAGTATGAGATAACAACAGGGTTAAGACTATTTGTTGTGCATGTGCAATGTTAGAGAATCGATGTAAATATGCATATTGATAGTAGAGTCCATCCACAAAGTATGCTCATTGTGTATACGAAGTAGCATACGAAACTCCATCTCTCTAACTGTGTATCACTGTCCATTCCCAAAAAAAAAAAGTTCCTGACGGTGCCGGCACTCTTTACCGATCGATGTAGATTTCCACCTTGGTGGTCAATGGGAACTTATGAGCTTTGCTAGTGCTGCTCTAAGAATTCACAAGCATTTTCTCTTGTCCTCTCACTTCCTAGGCCCTCCATCATCATCCCTCATCTTAGAAACATTGCTGACTTTTGGATTTTATCTTTGATGCAGTGAAAATGAAAAAGAGAGAGTAGAAGGAGAAGACATCATTGCTTCACCATTCATTGCTCAAGCCCAAGGTTCTCTCTCTCTCTCTTGCTCTTTCGCTCTCTCTCCCTCTCTATTTTTTATGCTATTGCTCGATTAGGAATTAGGTTTTTATCTTTTCTCTTGTGTTTTTGTCATTTTTCCTCTCATAATGGGTGTTCGTTGCTTGTGAGCTTTGGAGTCGCATGTGATACTTTTGATAGTCCTTTTAGTTACCGATCTAGCTTTTTACATTGAAAGCCAAAGTTTTTGAGTAGTTAAAAAAATCTGATCTCGATCTTTTAACTTTATTATGCAAAGGAAAATGTTACCCCAAAGAAGATTTTTGTAAAAGTCTTAAAGACGCAAGTTAGAAATAAGTTTTAATGGATGAGATGACATGAGAGTGCAAAATATGAGGCATCTCCCATGCCATGTTAGTTTTCAAAAGTCTTCACCAAATAAAAAATTATGATTTTTTCTTTTCTCTAATTTTGAATTGCCTGAAATTTTATTAATTGGCTTACAAAAATGTGGCTAAAGTATTGAAGTATATCATTCTTTATCCTTTCTTCAAGTGGTAGCCATGAGATCGTCATAGTCTCATTTTTATTTGCTATCAATCAAGTGAAAGAGTTATTCTCCTATTCGAGAGCCAAGCATCTTTGTCATGTCATTGGTCTTCAGTCTTAGGCTTGGGCACATTTTGTGCTTCCAAGCAGTTGTAGATTATGAAAAGTTTCTTCATCACGAATAGATCTAGGGCCTCTGAATTGAGCAAAATACCTAGCCTCATACTCATTTGTTAAGATTGTTTTAGTAAAAAAAAAAAAAATAGATTTTAAGTTGGGATATGTTCGAGTAAAGTTGGGATTATCTTCATTTCAGTAGATTGTGAATTTAGTTGTTTTATAGAGTGTTTATGGCAAAATTTGGAATCGTAAACTATTTAGGTTATATGCATTTTATCCTTTTTTCTTTCAGATGAGGGGACCTTTTAAAGTTTAAGAGGAGAAAAAGCATAAGGTTGTAAGTCTCTTGTAGATTATGAAAAAAAGCTACAATTTCTTGTTGCCCGTCAAATAGCATGTTATATTCTTGGGACCGGGGGATTTCTTCGCCACAAGGTACCTAGATACAACCTCGTTAAGAAAGGTATGGATAAGACACGTATTGCTACAGCAGCGATTATGTAGCACCATCATGCATGTAGCTAAAATTGCATCAAAGAGTGAAAGATATACTAATACATAACGGTTGCATATCTAAGGATCATAAAAAGTGTTTGTCACATGCACATGGAGAAGAAAAATATCATTTGAAAGAAAGGGGTCCAAGTTGCAAAACCAAGCCTATAAACCCCTTATATTTAATGACTCAGAGATTAATATTACCTCATTGCATTGCAAGAGGAAGTTGTGCAATATCATGGACGTAAGAAGAGTAAGGATATCATATAAAGGTTGTCAAAGAAAAGAAGGGCAACATAGGAGAGGCAAAGCAGGGCCACAAAAACTAGCATGTGCAATGTTATTAGAGGCACATGCTTTAACATGTGAGGCATGCACCTCACTACGTGCCACCTAGCCAAACGTGTCGAGGCGCCTGGCTGGTGCAACCCTGTTAGAGGCATGCACCTCAACCGGGTGAGGTGCAAGCCTCAAGCGGATGCCTTAGGTGCACGCCTCAGGTCAGGTTAAAAAAAAGGAAAAATAAATTTATTGACCATTTCCACTTTAAATTTTTTAATGTTACTAACCACGGTCACAAATATTGTTTTCATGTTTTAAACGATGAGATTTTTTTTGTCGAGAAATAATAAGACAACATCAACAAAATAAATAGATAAAGAACAAATAAAAATTAGTAGAAACAAGCAGTTTGACATTCAAAAAAAAAAAAAATTCTGTCGTTTTATTCGTTTGACTTATTTGTTGCTTTAAGGCATTTTTTCTTTTTTTTTTCTAAAACACTGGTCTTTTGTGACTATGAAATACTAACTTACTATGTTTAACAGTCATACATACTAGGGTTTTCAGAAAAACCCTTGACTTTGAGACTGGAAGCTGTTCCTTTTGGTTGCTGTGGAAAGTTGAAAACTCCTCGCCGTCAGCCAAATTGCTGCCACCTTCTATTGAAACCCATCGACGGGACCCAGCCTCACTGTCTCAGGTATCTTCTCTCTCTCTCTCTCTCGCGTCATTTACTCACAGAATGGGGGAAGTGTTCACTCATTTATCCTCCTGTAATGCTTAGCCTTTGCTGGCTGAAAAATCACCTGCTGCCATCAGTTCCCACTGTTGGATAGTTTGCCTTAAGTACCTCCCTCTCTCTCTCTCTCGCTCGCTCGCTCTCTCTATACCAGACTGTAATCAATTTGATGTCGCTGCTGCTTCTACTTCAACAAGTTTTCCATCAAGGCTTCAACAAGCAACAAGGCCACATGCTTGTTTTTGAAGGCCATTTGATGAATGATCTTGTAGCTCGTGATCCTCTTTTCAATCCATCTTGGATCTCAAGAAACAATTTCAGTTCATCTGATCTTTGACTCAGTAAATGCTAAGGTAAGCAAATAAAATTTCAATTGAGTTTGTTTAATCATTGAATGTCTTTCATGTGCCACTTGGGCAGGCACCTTTGTGGTTGTCATAATTTATTATTGCTACATCACATTAACCAACTCCCTTTTATTGGTACTCACTTCTAGTAATGTATGTCCTAGTCAAATGACCTCTGAATGTTCTAGCAACTCCATGTTTGCTACTGCTTATTTGATTAGATGCTTTCAACTCTTATAGTTCATTATATATGTTAATGGGATGCCTCCTGCAGCTGAAGTTTTAAGCTTTAGTACATTTGGACGTGTTTGTCCATTTTTTGAACAATTTTTTTATTTTTAAATCTATTAATCTTTTCCACAAAGCAACAATGTTAAAAGCATTACATCATTCTATAATTTTTTTCCACATAGCAACCATGTTAAAAGCATTACATCATTCTAAGAACAAATTTTTTAGAAAGTTTTCACTATACTAAGTGTTGTGGTGTTTTTTGGTCAAAATAGCTTTTGATGCTCATACTCGAGTTGGCAATCACTCAACACCTTTCTCTTATATATTGCAACTCAAGTAAATGCACAGCAGGGAAGCAATCGGCAGCTAAACCCTTCACTTTTTTTGTTGATTATCTATTCAAGTTTTATTTTGACTTAGAAAATATTATGGCTGGCCATGGGTGGATAGGGGTCAACTCTGAATTGAGTTAATAAGTTATCTTGGAAAGAGTAAAGTTATATGTAAGCAACTTACAGTAAAAAAGATATAAGAAAGGGGTTCCATTTTCTTTCCAGAAGGGTTCAGGTTTGAATTTTTTCTAAAGTTTGTTAAAAGACAGGTTGCAAAATATGTCTTCCATGTATGCAACCTCAAGAAAACTCTTTTTCCTTTTTTTTTTTACCTATCTTTTTTCCTGATATGAAGGTTATCTATGTCCATGAAACCAAATACTTCAACACTTTCAACACATAAAATCCAAAGCTAGAAGCCTAGCTAGGGGCTGCAACTCCCGTGTAACCATTAGCTCTGCTAGAAGTTCAGAATGTTTGATAGCTGGAGTTCCTATGAGTTGCAGAGAAAAATGTCCCTAATGGCAGAGGCAAGTCTATTATTCTATTGTTGTAATTGTATAATTCGGAGATTTGTTGTTATGTGCAGAAGAGATTATTTCAATTTGCTTTCCCTTTGATTTGGCAAACCATTGTCAACGAATTAAATCATTTCATTTTGATTTAGCTTTTTGATTGATTGATTGCAGCAAAATCAACATTGGTTCATTCAATAAATTCAGTAGTGGTAAATTGGTAACTAAGTAGGGATTAAAGATATTGTTATGGAGGTTTTTTATTAATTTATCATGTACATAGTTTTCATAACTTCATATTTATGCTTCTTTGGTGATGATTTATTCGCTTTAGTCTATAGCTCTTAACCTCTTACTAAAGTTGCTTGATTTTTATTGAAATATATATGCAGCTGATCATGCAATTTTGAGAAAAATGCGACAAACAAATTGTTTGCACCCCAATCTTCCTGCAAGTTTGTGGGCACAAGGAAGGTCATGTGTAAAGCAGCAAATATGGGTTTTGGTTAAAAATAGTTTTTAGGAGAAAGAGACCTACCCATCGATATGATGATCGACCATTCCTACACCATTAATAGGGGTAATTGATCTAAGGTCTAGATTTTTTCAAGCTTTGACAAGTCTTTTTTCTTACATGCATGTGCAGGAATTGGATTTAGGATTTTTGAAGTTCATTTTGAACAATGATTTAGAATTGATTGAGAATGTTTCTGTATTTCAGAAATTTTGGAGTTTGAGAAATTATCTTTAGAATAAGATTTTGAATTAATATGAGATTTTAGCAATTGAACCTTGATTTGGTGCAAAAACTGGAGTTTGAAAATTGATAATTTGGATCTTGGAAGAATTGAGGTTTTAGAAATTGAACTTTCAATAGAATTAGAAGTTGAAATTGGATTTTTGAAATTGCGATTTTGAATTGGACATTGATTTTTTTTTTTTTTTTTTTTTTTGGCTAGACGTTGGATTTTGACTTGAAAATTTTTGGAATTGGAATTTGGTTTTGAAACCAAATATTTGATTTGATAATTGAAAGCCTAGAATTTTTGAAAGTTAGATATTGGAGATTTGACATTTCTAAGCTTGGAATGGCCAAAACCGACCAATATCTTTGGAATTTTTGAACTTGATTTTGGAAGTATTGGGAAAACTTGATCTCATTTGATTAAAAAATTGGATTCTAGGATTCCAAGTTTAGCTTTGGAGAATTGTCTTGATTTGACAAACTTGATTTTGGGAGTTTTGACTAAGATCATGAAAATTTGATTGATTTGGATTTAAAAATTGGCTTGATTTTTGAAGAAAATCTAGTCATGGATTTGAAATTTATTTTTAAAATGTAGGTTTTACAACCATTTTGAAAATTTGTGTTTTCCCGTCAAAACAAGTGAAAGGGCTCAAGCTTTTTGTCACAATATGACTTGGACATGATAGCAACTTCAACTTGATTCACTTAGATTTTGTGAAAGTGAGTATGTAGTGAGCGCATACATGAATCATAGACTACATATCCGTTCGTGCTTCATGCTCGTTCACTTCATACGTAACTTTAATGGGATCTCACATCGATATAGATACTGTTAGGACGCGAAGCCGGTTGGGCTAAATAAGCTCGAACCAACCTCGCACCCTAGTTCCCTAAGACCTACTTGGGGCTCTCTCTAAAAATCAAAAACCTAAAAATTAAAACAAAGAGTCTACCCGGCCGGACAAACCCCGGCGCAAACCCAATAGGACTGGATTACAAGTGCGGGTTACCCTTTTCCAAAACCTAACTACGGCTTAACCTACTACAAGAAAGCTGGAGGGTTGTGAGGCCTTACAATGCGCGTTCGATACACTTTTAAAATCTCTCACAACTCACTCAACAAACCATGCAAACCACAACTAACGGCCAAACCACACCCAACAGTAAGCAAATAGGTGGCTTGACTCCGCGCGGTTGTGTCTCGGGCTAGGCCCTCGAGGTACCACGTAGAGGAGTATGGCCGAAGGCCTGGGCTAAAGCGGGAAATAAGCAAACTAGATGCAACCTAGAACAAACTGAAATCAAACTATAGGCAATTCCTAAAACTAAAGCAAACCCTCCCGGATTACAAGGGGGATAGAGCACGATACCTCCCAAGGGCTCGCCTTGGGGTAGCCGGAAAGGGCCGCGGGGTGAATTCCTAACCCCGGGCAATGCAGCTCACGGTTCTAGAAGACCGGGTGAGGAGAGCCTCCTCGGAGCTGGCTGCAAGGGCAGGGAAGGACCGGCGGGAAGCGCGCGGCCTGGGCAGCAAGCGGCTGCCGGGCGTCGAGCGATGCGGGCAAGGCCGACCGGCGGGTAGCGCTCGGTCGGGCGATCCAGCTGGGGCACGACCTGCAGTCACGGACTAAGGCACGGTAGCGGGCCGCGGACTGGCTAGGCGGACGTCGGGAAAGGCCGACGACTTGGCCGGGAAGCGGCAGGTGAGGTCCCGCCGAGGTGGCTCGGCCACGCGCGCCTGAAGGGCGCCGACGAAGACGGGCGACTGAAGACGAGGCGGTCGGGCAGCGACAGCGCCTATGGCCTTCTTGATGCGGCTCGACCGCGAGTTCCTGTGAAGAAGGCCTGATGGCCGAGGGAAGGAAGGCCGGGCGGAGCCGGCAAAGCCTAATCCTAACTAAGGCTTGGGCTGGGCTCGGACACGGCTGGGCCCTAAGGTGAGTTCAGGGCTAAGGGAGGTTAAGGAAGGGATAGACTAAGGCGAAGGCTTAGGGCTTACTAAGGCGACTTAGCTAAGGGGTAGGCTAGGTCGGATGAGCCTAAGGGAAGACTAGGCTAGCTAGGTTCGACTAGGCTAGGGTTGACTTGACTCGGTTTGGTCAAGGGTTATCTAAGATTGTCTAGGCTAGATGACTAGGCCAGGTGGGTTCGGACTTAGTGGCTAAGGTTGACTAAAGTGGGTTCGGTCTAGGTAGGTTCAAGCCTAACTAAAGTGGGTCCGGCTTACCTAACTCGGTGAGGTTAAGGAGACTAGAGCTTAGGACAAGGTGCGGATAAATAGCTAAGACTAGGGGGGCGCCGAGAGGCTGTCCTAAGGCTTGGGCTGTCTTGGCCGGTCTCGCCAAGTGGTAGGGACCGATACTTGCCACGTGGCAAGATCGATGGACCAGAGACAGAGCACGCTAGGTCGAGCTAGCGATAAGGATAGAGATGATCGGCTCCTAGAAGATAGGAGGCAGCTCGCAAGGAATGAGGAGGAGGTTGAGGGAGTGGGCCCACTTGGGCTCGCTCAAGCTCTCTCGAGACGATCCTAGGGGAGCTAGGGTGACACGTGGAGGCGATCAACGGCTAGGATGGGATTCGGTTGGAGAGGGGGCGAGGTGGCACTCGCGTGGGCCAGGGGGTCGTGAGGTGGCGGCGAGAAAGTAGGAAGGGGTTACGCTAGGTGGCTCGCCGGTGCTAGGTGGATACCGCGCGAGATAGACACGTGGCAGGTGTGGGACCGGGCTGGCCAGGTGCTCCTCGAGCTGAGGATGACGTGGCAGGTGGGTCTAGGGAGATTGCGACACGTGGCTAGATGAACGGGGGAGGCCAAGGTGCGCCTAGGGTTGCTAACGATGACCGAGAGAAAATAGGAGGGGATAGAGATGACTGCCGGCGGCTCCTAGGAGCTTGGAGTGCGCGATCCCAAGGGGATTTCGGCTGGGACAGGTGGCAGACACGTAGGGCACGAGCTGGGTGAGAGATAGTGGATGGTTGACACGTGGAACGATGGAGGGACGAGATTCAAGTTGGAGGACTTACCGGAAAAAGCTGGCCGGCCGAACGAAGATGCTCCCACGCGCCGGCGACGATGTCCGAGTTCCTCCGGCCGATGTGCCCTTGCTGGATGTTTTCGAAAACAGGGAAGACCAGGGCTGTACCGTCCTCCTTCGCCGGAATTAATGGCCGTCGCCGGAAGTTGCAGCGGCGGCCGGAATTACTCTTTTTTCCGGCGAGCGGCCGGTTGCGCTTCTAGCCGTCGGATCTCACCCAAATTACACCTATTTGTAGCTTTTCTTCGGGCGACCCTTTTAAGCTAGTTTTTTCTTGCTTTCAACGGCCAGATTTGCTGTTTTAGCCCTTTTTATAATTCTGGTCCGTGATTTTCCCAAGAGGGGCCGAGCCTTGTTTTTGGCATTTCCGGGCCTTTCCTCCGGTGAAATTAATCCAAACTTGCTAGGCGCGATCTAGAGGACACCCTAGGTGAAATGGGCGGGGTAAAAGAGGATTCCGGACACGGCTCGCCGTAGATCCCTGCCCTGCTCTCGGGTATGCCGAGAATAGAGCCGGGGTGAGTTTCCTGCCGGATAACCCCTTACCCTTTACGCATTTCTCCTACGATTTCCGGGAGATCACAACTAGCAAGAGTCCCGTCGAAGCCGAGGAACAAGTCCAGCGTCTCCGACCTTCCCTTTGCTGGATTCGGCCTCTCAACTCTCATGGGATTAAGAGAGAGGGCACCGAAAACCAGGTTTGAATAAAGCACGAAATGGGGTACTTACGTGACGGAGGAGGGATCGCCGCCGGTGAGGAAGAGATCCGCCTTCGTTCCAGCTGCCTTTCCCGGTGCCTCGGTGGACGCCGCCGGCCTTCAAGGACTCGTTTGATGGACTTGGAAGCGCCGCGGTAGGAGGGGACGCGAGGAGGGAGAAGACACCAAGCTCTCGGTGAGCAAGGAGGGAGACGAGAGGGGAGAATGCCTCGAGAGAGGAGAGAGAACACCACGCCAATGCCAAACTCAATTCCTTAATTCGATAAAAAGATCCTTTACAACCTAGATCTAAATCTATTTATACTAATCCTATCTAATCCGAGTCTACAATCCAGATCTCGGTCTTAACCCAATCCCTTTACAAATCCCGCCTGGCACAACCCGCCAGGGTAGGTCCTTGGTTCGATTCTCCTTGGAGTCGAGCCCAAGTCTTCACTTGATTCCTCTTGGCGCCTCGCACTTATGCTTTGCTTGTGCCTTGCGCTGAGTCGAGCTTTATTGAGCCAAGTCCTAGCTGCAAAACCAAAAGCATTAAACCAACTAAACCGGGCTTAGTGCCCAACACTTAAGCAATTAAACGAATTAACCCCTAGACCTTGCGAGCCTAGGGTGGGGACCTCGTGAGGGTTGCCGCCCTCACTTCGGATTTAGCTCATGGACCGAGTCTACTTGACTTAGCCGAAGCTCAAGGCCGTGGCCTTGACACACCCTAGGGGTTAAGCTAATCGGGCTCACGTGGACGTTCTAACTCGTTCGGCTTGGTGAGACCGTCAATCATTTCTGAACCGCTGGGGACTTAGCCAATTCTCGCACTTCGGCCTTGGTTGCTCCACCCTCTCCGCCCACTGCAACCTTCGAAAGTGCTGCCTTAACCTCGCTGGGAAGGTCTTCTACTTCATACTGATGAGCTCGAGCCCAGAGATCGGAGGCTTTGCGCTTCCTTGGACGTGGCTCGAGCCCACTAGTGGCAACTGGGTCCGGACCTATACTGAGGCCCGTATCAGATACCATGGAGGTCGGAAATGTATGATGTCTCCATGCTTATTCTTGATATCAAGAAAAGCATTTGGAGATCATGTCCATGGGCTTAAATTTTGAAAATTCTGGTTTAGAAAATGGGATTTCAAAACAAATTGGGTGGTGACGAGCTTGACTGATCAAAACCCATCATTTGGAATGTTTGGATATATTTTTAGAATTATTCTCTTTGGATGAGGAAAAATCACATTTCGTGAATTCCTCTAGGATAGGGCATTGGCTTTTGGGTTTGGTTTAGAAATGGAATTTAATTTTACAAGTTGATTTCAACTTGTTTTTGGCATGGTATGTAGGAAAAAATAGATTTCTTAGATAAGAAAACCTAACATTTGAAGATTCTAAGAATTGGGTCTTGATAGATTTTATGAGTCCCTCCAAATTTCTCTAGGTTGATGTCATTGGAAGACTGATTTTGAGTTGGAAATGAATAGGTTTTGTTTTGAAAATAGCTTGATTTAAGAAATAGCTACTGGCCTGTGTTGATTTTGAAAATAGTTGACTATTTGTAAATATATATTTTCAAATGAGTTTGGTGAGAATTGGATTTCTCTAGTGGTTTTGGATTTGACTGAAACAGTTGTTTGTGGATCTAGGTGGTTTCTTTTGAAAACCAACACGGTTAACTATTCTCTCTTTTTGTTAATTGTTGCTTTTCAAAATCATAAAGATTTCTGAAATTTCAGAAATGGAATGGGTTGAAGCAAGCCTATGTTGATAGATATATTCCAATTTTAAGATGGACCATACTCATAGAGTGAGTAGATCCAACAAGATCATGAGATCCAATCCATTGCACATTCAAGAAATAAGAAAACATTCATGATTCATTCGACTCTCTCTTCAAATATTCATAGAAAATCAATCACATAGATGGGTAAATGGCATTCTCGCCCAAACCATGGTGCTCTTCAGTTCAATTTCACACAAATGGGTCCTCTTGAAATCAAATTTTGAAAATTTTTCCGATTTTTGATAACAGAATTTTGGCCGTGCACATGTAAATTAACGTGTACATGTTCTTCGAAATGACCTAGTCGGATATCATTCCCAGCTTTTGAAAGGATTGAGGCATAAAACCAGGCAAAACAAGGGTGCCAAGCTGGGCTTGATGCTAAGGCAGAGATCAGCTTGAGCAAAGGTCGGCTAGAAGGTTGAACTAGCTTGGGGACACCTTGAGCAGAGATGACGCACGATTGAACCAGCTTTTTGATGACGTCTTGAACAAGAAGCCGGCTAGAGCAAGAGTCGGGAGCTGCCTCGGTTGAAGATCGGCTGGGCTGAGATGTCTTGAATGGGGAGCCGACTAGGTTGAGATGCCTTGAGTGGGGTGGTCTAGCCTTGGCTCGGCTGGGCTGTGACGTCTTAAGCAAGGAGTCGGCTAGACCAGGGTGCTGCCTTGAAGCTGGTCAGAGTCAAGTTGGAGATGCCTACCTCAATTGCTCCTTGGTGGGAGTGATCAGCTAGAGAGTTGGAGGATTGAACCAAGCTTGAAGATGCTTGGACTGATGACACCTTTGAGCAAGGAGTCAGCTGGATCAAGCTTGGAGATTGGTGTCGTCCTTGAGCAGAGGTCGGCTAGGCGTTGTGGAGCTAGATCAAGCTTTGAAGATGCTTGGGCTGGTGGAGAGACCGGTTGGAGGAGTTGACACCCAAGGCTGGACGTCCACCTTTGTGGCTGCTTGTTGCTAGAGAACCAAGAGTACCTTAGCTAGAGAAGAGAGCTTGAGAACTTGTTAAGTTCCAACGAAGGAAGAAGAGGAAGGGGGACGTTTTTAGTGGCTGGTTCTCCTCTAACTTAACCAGAATTTTCGGGTTCCTCTCTTGGAACCAGGTAGAATGGCACGCCCAACTAGGCTGCCATTTAAAAATAAATAAATGAAATTTTAAAACTCGGTTTCATTTTCTTGAAATTGAAATTAGGGGAGGGACATGTCTTTTTTATACTTTCCCTATTGTCTTTTGCGAAATTCAAGAAGAGGATGAGGAGAAACATATTCCTCGAATGCCTCCATAATTTTGATTCATTTCGAAAAATGTATCAGTTTATTTTAAAAATGTTTGAAAAGAGTAAGTTCGCTTGAGCAACTTTTTTGCTTGATTGACCTTGATCATTGTCATTTTGTCACGGTGCATCGAGATTGAAAAGGTGACAGTTGGCCAACTTTCACCGATCTTATTTCATTTGAATGTTTTCACATGAGCCACATGTGTTGCTTAGTCAATAGAGGGCTATTTGTGGTAGCATTCCTTCATGTATCGATCAAACGTGAGTTGGAAAACCTACTTCATGGTTGTATAAAAACAAAACCTGTATATGAGATGCATATTCAAGGTAGAAACAAAGTCCAATCCAAAAGAGATTGCAAGAATAAGGTCAATTAAGTTCCTAGTGATGCATTATGTGAAGACATACCTGTCTAACAAGTGATTAAAATATAAATCAAAGAATAAGACCACTTTCATTGTCATTTCCCCCTCTTTTTTGCTGAGAATAGTACAGCCACGTACCTTGGTCCATGCATCTAATCAAACTTGAGATGGAATACCCATTTTCATAAGTTATCTAAAGGCAATACTTGCAAATGTAATGTAAATTCAAGGCACGAACAAGGCCCAATCCAACATAAACTAGAGGAGTAGGGCAAATTAATCTCCTAGATGCAGCATGTGAAGTCACAAAAGTTTAACAGTTCAAAACATAAATCATTAATAGGACTATTTTCACCAGCATTCCCCCACCTTTTCACATGCAACAACACATTCACGCAATGCGGTTGTGGCCTATCACTGGTGAGATAATGAATGTGATCATAAAACTTCTCTAACTTCATTGATCCTATTTCATTTGAGTGTTTTCAAAAAAGCCTCATGTGAAACCTAGTCAATAAGGGGTTCCATGTGGTATCATTTCCTCTAGTCCCAATCAAACTTTATTAGAGATGCCTACTGATTAAAGACCTAACTTGTACTTATGATATAAATTCAAGGTTCTAACAACACCTGGTTCACAGAAACTATAGCAATAAGACTAATTAAGCTCCTAGTGGTGCGATGTGTCTAATAAGTGATGTGTCACAAATCACAGAAACAGAGCGATTTTCACCTACATTTCTCCCAATCGTTTCATATTCAAGTGCAATTTCTTTCACAACAATTATCGACTATCACTGATGAAGGGGTTAATGTGAAGTGACTACCAGCCAACTTCATCAGTCCTAGTTAATTTAATTGTTGTCAGATGAGCCTGACATGCATGTGCAATTTAGTCGAACTCGAAGGGGAGTCATGTATGGGAGCATTGTCTCTAGTCCTAATTCAATGTTGATCTCATTAGAGACAGTAGTACACTTGTGGAATGGGATGGTAATATACTTTTGGCACCTTATTTTCTACCTATTTTCATTTCTCATTTATAGTCACCACCTAAGGGTTATACAGTATTTTTAGTGAAACAACTACTTCCAGATGATGCAACAAAAAAAAAAAAAAAATAGATCTTTGCTAGCGAAAATAACTCTCTTTTTTTTTGTATTATCACTTTTCACTAGTGAGGGGAAGACTTTTGCTAGCTATGGAAGGCTTTTGCCAGTGAATAATGACATAAGACATTTTATACATGTAAATACCACCAACAAGCACAACAAGCCTTTGTGAACAACAATTTTTTTTTTACTAAAGTACAACCTCAAGATTGGTAGCAAATACTATAACAATAAGACCCAAAAAAAAAAAAAACAAAATGAATCATTCACTTAACTTGAAAGGAAAATTATGAATGTTAAAAGTTTTAAATGCACATACAAATTTGCATATTTGAATATGAGCCGTCTTTAATGCACAAGCAAACATGAAAATTTGTTCAAAGTTTTTAATCTTCAACAGTGAAGGAGGTGGGGCAATAAGAGATGTATGTGGTATACTTCAATCATCAACTGATCAATCTTATGATGGAGGTGGTCATGCAATTGACGTAGTCTTGCAAATTCATATTTTATATCTATATGTTGTTGACGGGGTTTGGTTTCACTTGTTGATATCAGATGATGAGACTATCATACACCTTCATTTCTATGCATGGTTCAATGTAACCGAGGTATGCACCTTTGCCTTGGTATCTCTGCATCCGTCTCCATCATGCCCTCGGTTGTGAATTTGATCAGCAAACCTCTCTCATGACGCAACAACTAGCTAGTTAACTCGGTGACTCGACGGGGTCAGGTTATAAATTTTTGCAATGTATTTTCTAAATTTTTACCCAAATTAATGAAGAACTTAACTGTATCTATGAATTTAAGAGGCATGGAAACTTTCCAAATGCACCATTACTAAATGTCCAAATGCTTTTGGAGATAAACAGGCCGATATGGTAGTTTTCTTTTGAGATGATAAACATCATGCCCATAAAAAATAAGGTTAGATAAACTGCCTATGCTCTTGACTCAATTAATTGAACTTTTGTCAAGGGCATGACCTCAGCCCCTTACAAGTGGGAGGCTTAGTAACATGTGTGTGTGTGAGAGAGAGAGAGAGAGATTTTAATTGCAATTATACAAATATGGATGAAGATGCGAGATAATAGTCATTCGTATCAATGATTTTTTTGGAGACTAAGTTGTGTATGTTGCTCTCGTTTATATAATGAGTGTACACCGGATGTGGACCTTACTAACAATATATATGTTTATTTTTATGCCCAAATATTGCATATGTATATGCATGAAATAACAAGTATACGAGATAACAAATAAGTATGAAATAATAAATATATATGAGACAACAAATATGTATAAAATAATAAATACTTATGAGATAATGATGGATGTATGAGATAATGCTAATCATAAGTACCATATAATGTATCTGAGATGACAAAACATTTATGAGATAATGAACTAACAGACAAATGTATGAAATATCGCTAAATATAAGTATGAAATAATGTTTATAATATAATTAAATATTTATAAGATAATGCTATGAGCATGACAAAAAACGAAGACACTTTTTTACTTTTTAAAGTGGTATATTGGTCATATATATACCAATTGACAAGTTTTACCTTAATGGAATCTTTTTTTTTTTGTGGTTTTTTTTGTCCCTACAAAAAGTTTTTTTTTATTAGTCATTAACATTATTAAAACAACACATGAGAATTCATATACAAGTGCATCTTATATAACCAGCTCCGGTTTTTTGGCGAGTGGGTGAGATCATAGCCGAGGGGCTGGTTGGCTGTTCCCATTTACATTTACAAGATTGAGTATCATTACACATTGCGTCCTTTTGATTTGGTAGTCTTTGAACGACCTTTGTATTCAATATCATAGCACACGTGGCACATGAGAATGGTCGATCAACGATCATCCTCGGCCTCCGAACATTATATCTGCCGCGGGTTCGTAGAGGTAGTCTTATTGAATCTCTATCGCTTATTTACGCCGACGGCCGGGCCAGCCCCTCTTCGGCGTCTTGGCTCCCCTCGCTGGCTCTCTCCTTGTCTCTCTCAGATTTCCTATAAAGCCTTGGAAAACCTTTGAAGCTGTGGGTGAAGATCTTCCATGGAGATAACGTCGAGGACAGATCTGAGATATCGATAGGTTCTCATTGTTTTTCTTGGTCGGCGAGACAATGGAGCCCGGTTCAATAAGGGTACCTTACCGGCACCTGAAGGAGGAGGAACTCGAGCTCGTCACCATAAACGGATCTGAAGATCAGATAGATCCTAGCCCAGGAAGCACTCCACCGAAGCCGGACCAGCGCTCTCCGTCGAAATCTACCAGTCTCAAGACGTTGATCTTCACTTGCATGGTCGCCGCTGGAGTTCAGTTCGGCTGGGCCCTTCAGTTGTCCCTCTTGACTCCCTATATCCAGGTACAGATCCGATTCTAGTGTTTACCGATTTCGCAGGTGTTCTACGTCGTTTGGATCTGGATCTGGCTTCGGCTTCCTTTTACCATCGATTACATTAATTCTTACTATTGTTCGGTTAGATAATTGCTTCTTACAAGATTCAGGGTACATCTTTCTGAATTGATGGTATCCTTCGATTTTTTTATCGCTATTCTTGGTTACATACCGTTATTAAAGACGAATAGTGTGATTATTTGTAGTTCCTCGCAGATTTTTCAATTCCTTTCCTTCTCCGTCCTTCCTTTTGTAATCAAGGGAGACGCAGTAGTTCTGTCTGCTTAAGCACCTCTTTTTACAACTGTATTTCGTCAGCAGAAAGCATGAAAGTTCTCTCACCTTAATTGCATTAGAATGTAAATATGACAATTATTTTTCAATTTAATTGCAACTAAATTCTGTTACCATGAAGTTCCATCCACAATTCAAAGAATGGAGTAATATTGCTACACATTCAAAATTTGGGATTGGTGGTTAGCGAATCCCAGAAGCCTCAGCTTACGGCTACTTTTCTAAGGAACATGCTATATCCCATTGTTTAGTATCACGTGTTCATTCAAAGATTACGGAGCTTAGAATTTTACATTGAAGTGCTCTAATTTCTTTGAAATCAATCAAGTCATCGATCTGTTAGAACTCGTCATTTTTACACAATTCCCCCTTGCAATGTCCCGGCCGGGGGGTTGGGAACTCCTGATTCTTCAATAAGTTATTGCATATCAATTGAGAAGAACAAATGCTAAGGAATTAGACGTATAGTCTGACATTAGCCATTAAATACGTTGATTTTTTTCACCTAACCTACAGAGCAAGAGTCAGTGTAAAGTTATATCTTCTCTCCCATCTCTATTGGATATACAGTCATCTACTACTTCCTTGTCTTTAGCCACCTACTACCTATAAGCCACAGCCCCAATATGAACGAAAAAATAAAGAAAACGATAAAAAAGGAAAATATTTGCGATATATTTAAAAAACATTAAAAACGAATTTACCGAGATTTTAACGCGATTTTATCACGATTTTTCAGTTATTTTTTTATTTCATTTTCTGTTTTTTTTTTTTTGAACTTTTTTTTCATTGTTTTATTTCCTCTTGTTTTAGGTATTTAGCATGACCTCCTAAATGCAATATAATACGTATTAGTTTTTCATTTCTTATATTTTTACCTTGCATTTTGATTTTTTTTAAAATTTCCAAGTTTTTCTCAAGAATTTCACAAAAAAATAACTTTGCCAATAAATACCCAAGAACAATATTTGTGGCTATCATATAGGCAATGAGCTGAGCCTAGAGGCTACACAAAAGTGGGCATGGCTAGGCAGACCCAGTGGACCAAAAGAAAAAAAAAACAGAAACCTATAAAATCAATTACTGAATCTGGAACATGTTTTAGTGGAAGGATCCTGGTTGTTTAAAGGCCTAATTTTACACACAGAAAAATCGTGGACATTCTGGTGTATTGGTCAAGTACCTAACAGGTGCACTTACCGGGATTGAAACTATCGCATTCAGACTTTTCACCAGCAACAGTCAAACTTTTAAGAGACATTGGTTTGAATCCCACATTATATAGTAATTTAATCACTTGCTATTTTATGGAGAAAAAAAACTATTTCTTTAGGAGACTAACACAAAATTGATTGTTTTTGAAAATCAAATTGGTCATGAAAGCTTGTCCAACTCTTGGCATCAAGTTTGAAGAAGTATATATCCAAACACAATATACAACTTGGAAGTGGTGTGCTAGATAAAACAATTTATTTGTTTTTTTTTGCTGTAAACTTACCTGCATACCTCTGAAATAGGAGCTCTTTGCAGGAAAATAAACATTAATTTATTAATATGGTACTGTTTTGCTGCAAGTGAAACTTTGGCGTCATAGTAATTGGTATAAGAAATTAACATTGTACTAGCATAACATAGTGTTGATGTGATATTGGATGGTGAAAGGTGATACAAATATTTTACCCATTGAGTATGTACACAAGATAGTGTTTGTTTTGCATCGGGTGGCAAAATTTGGTGCAAATGTTTTAAGCATTGAATATGCAGTCTGAAGACTTTCTATAAATAAGACCATGGGAAACCAATAAAGCCACTTGAGCTGTGCTTTTCAGTTTTTTCTACTTTTCAATTATGCAAACAAGGGGTCAAGTTTAGTGTCTCAATAGTCCTTCTTTTATTTGTCACCAGCTTTTCATATGAAATGCGATCCTTTTGGTTGACACTACGTTTGGATAACTTTACTGAATTTGGAGCACAGTTTTTGTAATCCTTGTCAATTTCTTTTGTTGATACCCAATATAAATTCTTGATTTTGAAGAAAATAGTTATATTTTTTTCTTTCTCCTTTATCTGATTAGAATACCTCTCTCGTTGTATCCCTCTCATGCATGAACACACATATGGGAAGGCGTGCATGCGCACTGACCCCATGCAAACATTATGCACATGCACATTCCACCCGGTTGACTACCTTGTATTCCAATCTTATTATCAAATAACATCTTTGCAGTTTATGTTTGTAGCAATTTCTTGATGCTATCCATTTGCAGCTCTCTGTTTTCCGTGGGCATGTACATGCTATCCAATTGGCTGTACATGAATCTAAAATTTGTAATCTGAGTTCTTTTCGCATTGTTCAATGGTCTTTGCGAGTGCTTGATCACAGGCTTGCGAGCTCGACCAACGATCTCCAAGGCACAAATGGAGGGAGCGTTGGAGATCCACTTTGGAGGTAAACGCGCTGAAGCAAGATACCACCGGTCCACCACTATATATATTTAACATAAACAAAATCGTTAAGTCAACTCTATATTTATATCCTTGGAAAGAAATTATGTTTTTATGAACCAATAAAATTTGTTATATGTTCACTTGATGATTTAATCACTCAAATGCCTTGATAGTTGATACTTCTTGAATTCTTGTGATTCAGAAGTTGATCTCTACTAAATAGGGCATACAAATAACATATCCATGGAGACACTTACAAAGAAAGGAACAACAATAAGAGATAGTATCTGCAATTTTCAGTACTGTGTATAATTATATCATTTATATATCAACCAAGTCAAATGGGTAGTGGAAACCATAGTACCAGTGACTGTAAGCAAGTACGCGGTATGGCATACACCTGGGTACGTTTTACTTTTTTAACGATTTTATTTTTTATTTTTTAGGCAATTCTGCAGATTGACTCTGACATGACATAATTTGAGATACCAAAATAATTTTGCTTACACACACACATGCATACATGCCCACATATATATATATATGTATATACACCCTGCCGTTCCCCCATACCTCATTTTTAAAAACTTCCATGCTTGCACCTGCATCACTGTACCCATACCTGAATTGTACTGCAACCTCATGTGTTTGTAAAAATTGAATTGGTACCTTCTTAATTGTTTGTGATATGCATCTGATGTAGGGTACAACAATAAACCATTAAAAAGGGTTGAAAAAAATAAGATGCCAAAAGTCAGAAGAAAATATATATAAAGAATGAAAAAGTGCAGGATCATCATAAGATGCAGAAGAAGAAGAAAAAAGGAAAAAGAAATGGGGGTGCAGTTGGTGCAGCCGTTGCAAGAAGGAGAAGAAAAAATGGAGGAAAAAAAGAGCAAGGAGAGGGGTGGTTGGGGATGGCATCATGGCAGATGTGGCCCTTCTGGAGAGAAGAATAAAAAAGGACTATGGGGGTGTTATAAGACGAAGAAGAAAAAGAGAAAAAAAGAAAATATGGAGTGGTTTCCATTTTGGTGATAATCCCAGAACCAAGCTTTATATTTCTGTTTTCTTCATGCAGCGATAACTTTTTGTCAACGATCGCAAGACTAGGACCTCAACATGCATGTGTGTATAATGCATGTGCAAACATGCAGATACACATAGAGTCTCTCTCTCTCACACACACACACATTTATATTTGTATATATGTGCATTTATTGCGTACATAAAGTGTATATGCATGTTTTAGTAGTTGCATTTGCATTTAGTGTCTCATGTGAAGTTCAGCTCCTCATCTTCTTTTTACCTTCTCAACAAGTTCAAATATCCAATTTTTCATCCTTTCAGCTATCAATATGTAGAGAGAGAGAGAGAGAGAGAGAGAGAGAGAGAGAGAGAGAGAGAGAGAGAGAGAGAGAGAGAGAGAGAGAGAGAGAGAGAGCACATGTATGTAAATGCACATGAATGCTTAAATGTGCATGTTTATGTACTTGAATGTGCACTTAGGTTTTTGTGCAAAGTCAAACTGCATATTTGCTTGCCTTCTGGAGAAAGAGCAAGTAGAAACTAGAAATCCTCACTTTTTCATGAGTTTTGTATACCAATAGGTTGAGTTTATTACAACAGTGCAATTAATAGCCAATAATTTTTGAGTACTTGTGGATACATTAATCTCAATGGAGCAGTAAATCATTGTAGGTATACTTGTTTCATTTTTGGAAGTTTGTGAATATTTCTTCCAGAGTCTTGTGGAGAAATTTGTTTGCAGTTTTTTTCTTTTTCAATGATACGATCTTTCTTTTGTGTGATGTGTTTACCCATTCTCTCCAGTTGAATACTTTTTTGCATGTTTACTTACTTTTCTTCATAATTTTACTCTTATTTACTTGGTTGATGCTGCTTTGTGGCTGTATGATATATGTCAGAACAGTTCGACATGCATACTATTTGAATCACTCTACATTATACTGTGTATGTTGCTCAGTCCTATGATATTGGTCTTGATCTTTTTATATTTACATATGTAGACACTTGGAATAGGGCATGCATTCTCTTCGTTCATCTGGCTTTGTGGACCCATTACAGGCCTTGTGGTAAGCCTAGATAGTCTCCTTTTACTTAACTTTGTGTTCATTTTTTTCATCTACTTTGAATTCCTCTGACTGTTATTGTCCATGTTTTGTTTCCTTAGAAATCATTACCTATCTTGTATTTCATTTTATTAGAAGTATGCAGTGTTGTACGTATCGTACGATACGGGCTCGTATCGTACGATACGTATCGTAACTTTTTCAATTTACGATACGATACACCCCCCGTATCGTAAAAGGGGGGTGTATCGGCGATACACCCCGTATCGTACGATACGGGGTCAAACCATGTCAAGGTCGTTTTTTTGTCTTAGAATTTTTTTTTTAGAAATGATGCTTCTATTTTCAGTTTTTTCTGTTTTGCTGCATCTGTTTCACTGTTTTGGTATTACACATACTTTTGTGGTTTAATAATTAATACTAGATATTATATGTTGCTCATAACTTTATATATTGCATATGCAAAATGGTCATATGTGTCATTGTTGCTTGTAAATTATATTAATCTGGAA
>JAANDH010001298.1:0-11408 GCA_011799765.1 Nymphaea thermarum | reverse complement strand
CCTTTCAGTTCTACAAAATGACACCTATGTGTAACAAAAATGCCCCAAACTGTATAATTGATGCCTAACAAAAACAAGACATCAATAAAACCAAAATAAGACGCGCCGGCACTACAAAAAGACCCAAAACCTCCCCAGTAGGACGTGAGTGAAGCCATCTGCTCAACCTGCTGCCCCGGGTCCGCCAAAACCTGAAAAAAAAAACAACTGAAGGCTTAGCCTTCGCAGTATGGCAACAAGCCAGGAAAAATACCACCCCCTTCAGGTGAGGTTCAAATAGAAATAAATATCAAATCATATTTGCTCATGTTGTGTCAAAGTACGACACACAAGGGCCACTCAATGGCCATAGTCACTAACCTTTCCAATCACATGCAAGCATACCTAAACATCTCACTTGCATTTGCCCCACAACAATTACATTCACTTCAAACACATACCATCAATCATATTCATTACATTTTCTTTAACTTCAGTGTATTACAGTTCCTGTGGGTGCAACACAAGCACGTGCACACCATGGGCGGCCTACAGCCGAGAGACAACCCCCGTGGTGGCCCATAACAGTATGGATCCATTTCATCCACTGCAGCGGTAGAGCACTCATCATTGGCTGTGTGAAGTCCAAGGTGAGACACTCAACCTTCCCTAGGACACCCAGGTTGGGAAGGCGGGAGCCCACGCTCCAAGCACAACACACAACAGTACCCTAGGGCCTTGCACCGCCTGCGCTCCAAACAGGCGAGACCAGTGGCAAGAACAAAGAGGGGACGTCTCCCAATCACATAGCCACATCCCACTGGCCTCACATCTTTTAGTCATTCTTTATTAACATTAGATTAACACATTCACAATTGACTGGCTAGCTCATGAGGTTGGTGCACTTCTCGAGTGCACCCACACCTCCAATTGCCTCCACAAGAGGTCTACACATACTATAACAGTCATTGCTAGCCGTCATACAGTACGGGTACAACTACCCCCTATTTCATCCATTTGCATTGTTGCCCATGGCAANAAAACCATCCAATCTCTACCATGCTTCCCTAAAACTTCGAAAATCAACTCATCATGCTAAAACGATCATTAAATACATGAATCAACGCTTTCTAACATACTTCTAAGCTTTCCCCCAAAACCAAAATCACTAACGTGCATTCCAAATAATCAACTCTAAGCTCTAGCATGCTCAAACAATAATTATACATGCTCTAGAGAGCAATATACATCAATTTGAGCTTAATTAGGCCTTGCTCACCCCAAAACTAACGTCCAAGCTGCTGTAATTCCTCCCAACAGCCACCCCAAGCCTTCGATCGATCGACAAACGGCCACCAATCACTATCGTCAACACCTCCCAAGCCTCCTACTCACTGTTATGAGGGGGAAAGACAAATCCCCAAGCTGCACAAGACCAAAATCCCTAAACAAATCAAGGAAAATCGACCAACAAGGGGTCTGCCTTAAGAAGAAAACAGTCGGTTGTGAGGAAAAACCGACTGACTATGAGAGAATGTGAGAAAAGGGAAAATGCCCGACTAAAGGGCTGCCGATAGAGGAAGGAAGGGTTCGGTCAAAACAAATGGGGCAAGGAGGCAGTGAGGGTGAGGGAGCGTGGAGAGGAAAGGGGAAAGAACGAGAGAGAGTGTGGGCAGAGAGAGTAGGGCAGACCGAGAGGGGAGAGACGGTCGGAGGGAGAGGGTTCAGACGATGGAGGAGGAATCTGCGCAGGAGGGAGGAGAAGAACAGAGGGAGAGATTGAAGGCTCACCCACGTGACGCCGCCGCTACAGCCCTCGTCGCCGCCGCTGTCTGCTCCACCGCCACCGTCGTCTGGTCCACCTCCGTCACCGTCGGCGACTGCTCCACCTCCGTCTCCTTCTTCTCTCCTAGCGGCAAGAAGGGTAACGAAAGGGGGAGGAGAGTGAGACGACGACGAGGGGGAACTCGTCGGGCTCTCCCACGGGTAAGCTGCGGGTCCGGGTCTGGACCTTGACCCGACCCGCTCTGCCAAAAAAAAAAACGAGTGTTACAGTTCTTACTAAAGCTGTTAGATTGATGATATTTCCTTTGCTTAATATTTATACATTCTTGCTGGAAGCACTGAGGCAAGTTGTTGGAATCAAGTAATCTTCATGATTTATTAACCAAAACATGTAGCAAGAATAATGAAATCGAAACAGAGCAAGAACCAAGCTGCATAAATCAACCATTTCTATAGAAAATCTATTGTTATTTAACTCAACTTCTTCCAGACACCATAAACTTCCATCTGAGCATCTGCTGTCATTGTTTCACTATTATTCATCTCGCTACCACCAGAACCACCACTTGCATTGCTACCCCCCTTCTCATAATCAAGCTACTAGTACGTCACCCACCTATTCACCTCCTATTACCTCCCATAGCTCTTCCACTGCCATTCAATTTCTAATATGATCGAGGGGGTGAGCTTAAACCAAATGACTTTATAAACTACCTCTAGATTAATAGAAGGGTGTTATGCCTGCGTACATCTCAATAGAAAGGAATTGCTGAGCAAAAATACAGTCATATTGTTGGAGTGAAATGAGTATATGACGCATCTTTGTGATCTTCTCATTCACCTATGAATGGGAACATTCCACACTGTAGTATATGTGATAAACAGGTTGCCATGGCATTTCTTGAGCACAAATCTTCGTATTACACCTTATTTAGCACTCACACCAACTATTATAACGTGTGTTCTTCGGGAGTGTTTGTTATGTTAATGTTAACAGGTCCCTGAGAAAGAAGTTTGAGGACAAAGCACTTGAGTGTAGGTTTCTTGGCTGTATTGATGAATATAAAGAATATAGGTGTTATGACTTCCTCAACAAATTTGTAAAGACAATCACAAATATGGTGTTTGATGAGTTAAACTTTGGTCGATGCCTTGATGACAATTGTGCTTCATCCCCAATTGTTGAAGTTTGCTATCCATGGTTGAGTGCAGAGATTTTTGCTAGTGTTGAGGAGAGTTGCTCTTTAAATCACTTCTTCCTCTTCTTCACATGCATTTGATGTTAGACGTTCCACATGTTCTTGACATACAGTTAAGTGATAGGTAACTAATGACAAATTTTTCATGGACACCAATTGTTCTTGACTATGATAGATAAGGAGAATAAACCTGTCACCTTCCATCGAGCTATTAATTCTAGGGAGTAGATCAAAGATAGAGATGATGAGATAAAAGCGGTTCATGAATGTGTCACATGGGAGATTCTGCCTAGACTACTTGATAAAAATGTTGTAGGATGCAAGTGGGTATACAAAATAAAATATAAAGTAAATGAGATTGAAATGTGTTATTCATTGCATAGGAATTTACCTAGAAGACATGATAGGATCATGATGAAACCTTCAGTCCAGCTATAAGAATGAGGACCATTTGTGTCATTCTAACCCTTACTATTAAAAATGGATGGTTGCTTAGTCAACTTCATTTGAAGAATAAGTACATGCACAAAGATATAAAGAAGAAAGTTTATATGGAGCAACCCCCTGGATATATGGAAGGAGATTCAATAGGTTATATGTGCAGATTCAATGGAACCGCATAAGGCTGAAGCAAGCATCTCCATTCATGGTTTAAGAGTTTCTACTTTGAGATTCAACACCATGGTGTTGAGATCCTATTTTGACCTCCCCTTGTTTATCTTTATGCGCTTTTTGGATGGAGGGAAAGGAATGGATGGAAAGGAAATGAAAGAAAAGGGAATGACGAGGGAAATGAGAGAGAATGAAAAAAATGATTATAAAAGCTTGTTTGGATAGAAAGGAAAGGAACAAAAAATGATTAAAATGATGTTTGTTTAGAGCTTAGGCTACATAAAGGAAAGGAAAGGACAAAATTTAAGTTGGTTTACAATAATGCCCTATGTCACATAGGTACGGGTGCTGGTACAGGTATTGGTTCAGACTATTTTCAAAAAACTTGGGTACGGGGTTACAACTGTTATTCCTCTCTCTTTCTATATATATATATATATATATATATATATATATATATATATATATATATATATATATATATATATATATATATATATATATATATATATATATTATAAAAAAGAAAATAAGAATTCGAACAAAATAACACATTCATGATTCAAAATTAATAGTTTTTAAAGAAGAAACTATTGAACAAAATATGAAAACACAACTCTGTATTATTTCCTAAGTGTACATGGTGTAAAAGAACAAAATTGAACGGATACAGTCCTGGGTACGTTGATTGTATCCGGTACTGTTTGACCAGTACCCAAGAGGTACCCGGGACAGTACCAGCACCGGTGCCGGTGTCGTACCTGACCGGTACAGGTACGCGGCCTTTACAACAGTACACATGTGACAAAGATAATGCCCTAACACTCAAGAATTTATTATTGAAGTAAAAATATTTAAAGGTATTCTTAATTTGACATGTCTATTTTTTTAAAAAATTGTTAAATTTAGCTTAATTTTTTATTTTAATGAAAACTAACCGAAACAAATACTCAATGTCACCATTCTACAAATCTACAACCATGCAACCAAATCAGATACTTGATGTCACCATGCAACCAAATAAAATTCTCGATGTCACCATCCTTAGCCTAGATCAAGAGGGGCTCTTGTTTTTGCTTACATATACATGCTCATGGACTGGTGCAGCAGGGTTGAGTTTTGGTCCACAACCTTAATACTTTTCGTAGACTCTTTTGTCCAAACATGGTGGTTTGAATCTCAAGTGATTAACTGAATGCAAGACGACACCTAGCATTGAGCCACCATTTTGTTAATTTGGTAATTCAGATGCTAACAAATGGAGAATTATATACACAAGTGCACCCTCGCTGGATTGTATTTGTATGTTCCTTTGGATCCTATGAGAAACTGACTTGACCAGTCCTGCAGATGAAACTATGCCAGAACCTAAATTCCTAGGGTAGCAAAAATGCAAGTATAAAAGGTCTGAAATTGTACAATTATTGTATATGGCACATAGACAGTTAAGTAGCTGAATGGTACCCAGCTAGAAAATTCATGTCATGGGTTCTTTCCAATACTTAATTTAGCATTCTTTTAGATTAGGAAAAAAAAGGAATTTTTAGAGGTTGATTGCTTTAAATAATGAAAAGAAATATTCATCATACAAGATCTAATTGTGCAATAATGCTTCAATAAGTTAAAAGCTAGACTAGATTGAAGAAAAAAATAATAGCTCCCCATTGTATCGTGCAAGACCTAATATATATATACATATATATTGATCTTCCAGAGAGAGAGAGCAAAAAAACTTCAACCAACATTACCCTAATCTCAATGTTAAAAGAGATTAGGGCTGGAGATAAGAAATTTTACAATATCAGTCCAAATACAATAAGATAATCTTTAAAAACACACACTCTAACTTGTTAAGGATCAGTTGCTAGGTGCACTCAACCACTACATCATAGGAGCCATGCGGAGATATATCATCTGTAAGCCTAGCTTGACCAAGTTGCAGATGGTGGTTGTGATTTTGTTTAACTGTTTCTTGTAGTGTCTCATGCATCTGGGTCTATTATTTTTCAAATTATTCATCTTGTGGACCTTTTGAAGGCATAAATGTTTAGGGACTTGAAAGCAAATTTTGCAATTACATAATTAAGAAGCAAGTCGACTATTTGATCAAAACTTTTAACATGTTAAGGATCAGTCACTAAATGCTTCTCAATCCATGCATCATGGGAGCCATGTGGAGATATGACGTCCGTATTTTTCAAATTATTCATCTTGTGTACCTTTTGAAGGCATAAACATTCAGATACTTGAAAGTTGAAAGCAAATCTGATTCATAATTTAATGCTGTTATTTTTTTGTGTGAATTCATTATAAACAATTTTATTCATCTGCTAGTAGTCGTTTGTGCATGTTGCTACTTTTTTGACAATTTTTATGAATGAAGAGAATAGTTTTCTTGGTTCACTTTGCATTTTATATCATTGAGATTGTCTTATCTCTTTCTTGGGATATACTGCTCAGGTTCAACCATGTGTTGGTATTTGGAGTGATAAATGCAGATCAAGATATGGTAGGAGACGTCCTTTTATTTTCCTTGGGTCTCTCATGATCTGTATAGCAGTGAGTAATTAAGAACTATGCCTTATGGTATTTTGCAAACCTTCATGTAAATCTTTTTCTCTTTAACAATGATAATATATCTTGGAAACTAGGTTATAATTATAGGATTCTCTGCGGATATTGGATATCTACTGGGTGATACTAAGGAGCATTGCAGGTAAAGATTCTCTTCAACAAATTTCCATTTTCTTGACCATTAAATTTTGATGAACTTTCAAACAAATGCAGCACTTATAGAGGCACTCGGACACGAGCTGCTATCATATTTATAATTGGATTTTGGATGCTGGACCTTGCTAATAATACTGTCCAAGTAAGTCATTGCCTCTATCTACATTTGAGACCTATTTGTTCTATCTGCTTCTACTGCTGTATGTTGTCATATATTAAAAAAAAAATTGATGCACCATGGATTATACCCCACATATATGCCGCTGTAGCATGATGTTTACTGAAACGAAAGCTAGGGTTATGAGACTTCCTCTCTCCATGCACAGACACTAGTCTCTGGGTGATGGGGGGAGTTTTAAATTTTTTGGGGATAGAGGAGTGGTTTACATATTTTTTCTATCTCACGCAAACATACACATGATTGCTCGCTTGTTCTATTTCTTTCTATTGTGTATATATTTGTCTATAATTCTCTCTATATATAAAACAAATATAATTGTGCATATATTACAATCCTATCAACCTTATGCACCCCTTTGAGGTCATTCGGCAGCAGAGTCACTTTGTGAGTGTCTCATGAATCTGTTTCAAAGATTGGGGCTGGTTCATCAGACACTAGAACTATTGTTCATGAACCTGCTCCAAACTTTGTGGCAAATTCATAACAAAGCGTCCTTGCTGCTAAACTACTCGTTTATGTCACACACCTTGTCATGACTACACATCACACACTCACCTTCTTATGGAAAGGTATATAGTGCAATGTTATCCGTATCGTACGATACATATCGTATAGGTCAAGAAAACCTATACGATACGCGTGCGTATCGTACGCGTATCGCACGATACGTGCGATACACCCCCGTATCGTACGATACGGGAGTAAATTAAAAAAGGGTCCAACAGTCCCTTTTTTGCGTCTTATTTTGAAACCTACGCTCCTCTCTCTCTCTTTTCTTGTTTCTCAACGCTGCAAGAGACGTGGGAGAGGGAGATTTTCTCCATTTGCATCAAGATTTGTCAGTGAAGAAGCTTTATTTCTCGTTGTGGGAGTCTCGGGACAGTGGGAAGCTTGGAGAAAGAGGGTTTTTTGGTTTCTTACACCAAGAAGGTAAGAAATAACTCATTTTTGCCGTTGAATCGTTCATTTCTCTTATTTCTTACATTTATTTGTATGTTTTACTTGTTTTGTGAAGATATAATGTCGGATCTTGCATGGTAGTGGTGTACAAGGGTGAATCCCACAGATAGGTTAAGAGTTAAGTGCAATTATTGTAAGCAAATCATATCAGGAGGGATCTCTCGCTTTAAAAACCATATAGCTAGTACACACAGCGATGTGGCTCAATGCAATGGCTCCCAAGAGAACCCATTGCCAGCGTATGTAAAGCACCAGTGTACGGAGCTTCTTAATGTAGTGAAAGCAAATAGGATTGAAAGGGAAATGCAAGACGCAAAGGAAGGATATGGGGACCCACATGAAGAGGAAGAAAGTGAAGGTGAAGATGTTGAGCTTGAAGAAGATGTTGGTGTCAGTTTGGGAACAACTAAAGGGAAAGACATCATGCATGGAGGTGGTTCTTCTGCAACTGCAACCAGAAAAAGAAGAGGTGCAAGTGCAAGTTTAGTTTCACGAGGACGTGGCAGGAGTCATGGTCCTACTGGTGGTGGTAGAGTTCCTGCTATGAGGTCGAGTAATATGTCTGGCTCCATCAAGAATTTTTTTCCCAATTATACTGTTGTTGGTGCTCAGCCTGAGATTCGTATAGCCATGCAATCAAAGGATATTGTTGAAGCAGCAGATGAAACCATAGGAAGGTGGTTCTATGATGCATCCATTCCCTTCCATGCAGCAAAGTCTTATCATTTTCAGCCTATAGTAGATGCGATTGCTAGTGTAGGCCGACGGTATAAAATGCTTTCTTTTCATAAATTGCGAGGTAAAATTCTCAACAATGTAGTTAGAGATGTCAAGACATATTGTGATGAACTAAAATTGAGCTGGAAAGCTACAGGATGCAGTGTAATGGCAAATGGGTGGACAAACATCAAGAACAAAACATTAGTAAACTTCCTTGTATATTGCCCCCTTGGTACTATGTTCTTAAAATCTGTTGATTTGTCTGATACTCCTAAGACTGTTGATGTTTTGTTTGGGATTTTTGATAAAGTTATAGAAGAAGTTGGACATGAAAATGTCGTACAATTTATCACTGATAATGCAGCAAATTATAAAGCTGCATGTGAAATGTTAGCAACACGATATGAGACATTTTATTGGAGTCTATGTGCTGCTCACTGTGTAAATCTTATGCTTCAAGATCTTCGTGAAAGAGATGATATGAAGTTGACAGTTCATAGATGCCAAGAAATCATGAAGTTTATTTATAATCATGCTTATGTCTTGAATTTGAAGAGGAAATTCACAAATGGGGCTGAATTGATTCAACCTGCACAAACACGGTTTGCTACAAATGTTTTGACTGTGCAGGGTATAGTCAAGCAAAGAACTGCTCTCAGGCAGATGTTTTCAAGAGATGATTGGGCTGCATATCCACATGCCTATGAAAGAAAGGCTACGACAGTTGTGGATACCATCTTCGATGCTGACTTTTGGGAATCATGTGTGCAGTTATTGAATATTTGTGTACCTCTAGTGAAAGTCCTCAGATTAGTTGATAGTGAAGATAAACCTTCTATTGGATATTTATATGAGTCTATGGACAGAGCCAAGGAGGCCATTAGAGATAATATGAAGGGAAAAAAAGTTCTACATGCCTATATGAAAGATTATAGATGAAAGGTGGTTTGGACAACTTCATCGCCCACTTCATGCAGTAGCCTACTACCTAAATCCTGCTATTAAATATCTTCCCACTTTAATTGGGGTAGTATTATGTAGTATTATGTAGGGTTGGTTTCTACCTTAATTGTCAAAATCCCAACTAGTCCGGCTAGTCGGTTATCGACCGACCTATGTTTGAAACCAGCAACATGTTGGTCCAACTACATCGATAATCAGCAGTCATTGATTTGACGACTAATTTCTGGTGGAAAGTGCTTACTCTCTCTCTCCTTCCCTCTCTTTGTATATATATATATATAGAGAGAGAGAGAGATTGGTAAATACCAGACTACTTGGATAAGAGACATAATATATAGAGGTCTGGCTTTTGTCTCTTACCCAAGTGGTCTGGAGGTCTGGTTTTTGCTTCTTACCTAAGTGGTCTGGTGTTTACCAATTACTCACACACACACACACACGTACATTTGTAACGAGGATATTGTGTCCAGACAGGTACATAAATATGACCAGTAGTTGCCTGATCAGGGCCTCGATTTATTGAGAGCCAAAAGAATTCTCTCCCACTAGAAATGTGGTTCTACAACATGAGAGAATGAGGATCAAGCCTAGAAAAGGGTGGAATTCTAAAAATGGAGTTCTGATTGATAGGTACCAATCAATACCAGAATTGGCTTGCTTTGCCACTTGGGAAAAAATGATGTGTGAGAATTATGAGTAACTCTGTTATGACTTATGAAATTATGGCAATATCTGTCAAGTTCTTCAAATTTAATCATGTGGTTAGTGTTATAAGAATCAAGAGTTAACATTGCTTGGCTTGAAAGACATATGCCAGTCTAAGTCACATGGATACTAGGGGTATCAGTATGGGTATGAGGATCCGGTACAGGCACGGCAATTTTCAAGTTTTGGACATGGTGATACGACAAAGTATATATACATCATACATGTATGTATATTTATGTATGCAAAATTCCACAAAACATATGCACAATTCCACAAGAAAGATAGAGAACACCACAAAAATATGCAAGGTTCCACCAAAAAAATGCAAAATTCCATGAAAATACCCAAAAATCAAAACATCTATGTCCAAGCGTGATGCCATGTCGACATGGGTACAGCACCCTTCCAGCCATCTCTGTGTTACTTAGATGCCGGTTTTTATAAGGATATGAACATTAACAGCCTACAAACTTTATCAATGTTCCACCATCAGAAACATCTATTTTTCATCAAAAACACATGGTTCAAGTTGTTATTGTGAATAAGTCAACTATGATGCATATATGGTGCTATGTTTGGGAAAAACATTTCGAAATTTCATATTTTTCAGCAGCCTTACTTGGTTACTGTGTTTAGTAGTCTGGTATGTATACACTCTCGCACACAAAAAGCATACTTGCATGCATAAACATATCTGTGCTACCACCTACGTGAAGTTGCTGAAAATCATAAGTCCCATCCATTTTAGGCTGGTATATTTCCAATTATTTCTGGTCTATGATCTCATGTTTGTCCTGTTGTTGTAGGGCCCAGCACGTGCTCTGCTAGCTGATCTCTCAGGTGATTTGAATCTCTAACTAGCAACTCAGAGAGTTCCAACAATTTTTCCACATTCATTGTGTTGTTCATGATATGAAGGTATACTGAACTGTGTTTTTTGCTTTTCTAGGTCCAGATCAACGACATTTAGCAAATGCAATATTTTGCTCATGGATGGCAGCTGGAAATATTCTTGGTTATTCTTCTGGAGCTAGTGGAAATTGGCACAGGTGGTGTAGTTAGAGTATTGATGTTATTCTGAACGTCTGAACATTTTAACTCATTAGAAAATTCTTATTTATAGGTGGTTCCCTTTCCTAACAACTAAGGCATGTTGTGAAGCATGTGGCAATCTGAAAGCAGCCTTTCTTGTAGCTGTGGTGAGAATTTTACTGCCATTGCTTAATTATATTGCTATATTGTTAGTGTCATTGTTTGCCTTTCATAGTATGATATATACCACATTTCATATTCAAAACTGCCTCTACATAATACTGGTGCCTTTGTGGTGTGTTGCAGTCAGCACCCCATCTTTTTTGTTCAAATTGTAGGCTAGTTTGAAATATGGTAGAGTATGAAATTGTCTTTTCTGCCTCTTTTCTCTGCTCCAGAGGTGTCAACAACCTCTTGCCTCCACCATTTTACCTTCATAAAGTTTCAATGCTTGTGGTTCACCTAGTTCCTATTGCTCCATAGCTCACCGACAAGCCTGCCTGTTAACCTAAAAGTTTTTTTTTTGTTTGGGTGGGGGA
>JAANDH010001297.1:0-66666 GCA_011799765.1 Nymphaea thermarum | reverse complement strand
CTAGATTTCTAGCTGTTGGAGCTGGCCCAACAGCCAACTCCTCCCCTCTTTCCTCCTCACTTTGCTCTATAAATAAGGGACTGCTGTCCCTTGTTGATGTAAAAAGGCTTTTAAGGCCTCTTCTTGTGTATCTAGCTGAGCTCAATATATGTTTTTCTTCTCCTCAAGTTTGAGGTTTATTGTGTGTTATTTATTGAAGTTGTTGGTATCTTCAAGAGTGTATATCTTGAAGCATTTGTATTGCCAAGTTTTGGGCCTGGTTTACATCTACAACATTGCACTAAAAAGATAAATTTAATATCCTTAAAAAATAAGAAAAAAGTACCAGTCGCCAGGTCTAGCTGAGGCTGAATCACGGTCATACTGCAAGGAATATATGAGGCATTATAGTAAATGCCTAAACTGGCACGATTACAACTGGAATTGAAGTCCCCTTTCCCTCTATAATGGAGAAGATTGAAAATTGGCTTTCCTATATTGAAAATGGTGTACCTTGGCCCCATGGCAGTGCATCCCTTTGAAAGACAAGATAGGACAATATTCACTAAGGGGCTCCTCCTTTTGCTTTCCTTCTCAAATCTTGTTGATGGTATTAGTTTTTATTTTTAAGCATGTTCTTGGAGTAAAGTCCTGTATGGCATCTCTCCTTTTTTTTTTTTTCGCAGTTCCATAACTCATGAATTCTCTCTGATGCAGTTTTATCACTTGGTAAAATAATAATTGACCCCAGTTGGAATAATTTGGGAGCACTCTATTGGCTGTTTCATTTGTGATGAATGTATCCCAGGTTCCTTCTCACAAAAATTAAAGATCTTCATGAGCCAAACTACATCTCATAAGATTAGCAACAAGATCCTGATAGCAGATGGCTGTGCCTCACAAGTTGGACCCTTCACATTGATAATTTTGATAACTTAAACACTGTTAGTTGTTGAAGTTGCCTAGTTGACAACTTTGATGAACTTAATGGATTGTTTGCAGTGGCTGAGAGCTTGTCTAACTCTTAAGCCATATGCAACTCAGGGCATCATTCTCATAAGCAACATTTAATTCTTATCGTGCCTTCTTGATTTTTGATGAAATGGTGAACAAAGTTAAATAATAAGCTGAAATGTCTTTTGCTAGATTCTTCTTAATTGAGAAAAATCTTTGAGATTTCCTGAAATTCCAAGGGAGAGACTAATGAAAGCAACAAAAGTATACAATTGATAGACCAAGCACTCAAGTTTGGGAAACATATTATTGTCTATGTGGCAGTCACATGCTGCAAAACCTATGTCACACAGACTCGTCTAAAACCAGCCGAGTCCCGTGTCGACTCGCCGACACGGCGACTCCGACACGGCGACTCGGCTAGACACGGCTAACATTAAAAATTAAAAATTTAATTTTTTTTTTTCATTTTATCAATGTTTTATGATGCATCCAGTTATTTTCATGAACAATCCTTTCAAATATTCAGTATTTTTGTGATAAAACACATTAATTTAATGTTTTTTTAATCTTATCATTTTTTAGAATATTTAATGTAGCCGTGTCCGCGAGTCTGAAAATTTTGAAAATTGCCGTATCCGCACCCGTATCCCCGTATCCGCACCTGTGTGACATAGTGCAAAACTGAGAAATCAGACTTTATGGCTCTGACATTATAATCACCACCATGCAACTGGTACGTCAAGTGTCAGGGATGAATCCTTGGTAACAAAATTACACAGGAAAAATCAGGTCAAAAATATTTTTTTTGTATGTTCCTCTTAATAGAGAAGAATATCCCTAAGATTCCTAGTAAGACACCATGGAGAAACAAATAAAAGGAGTAAAAATACAATTGACATATCAGAGACTCCAGTTTGCCAAGCACATAGCTATTATATGGCACCCATGTGCAAAACTGAGAACAAGAAGTTAAGAACATTCAATTAGATATGTGTGAACAAGAGAATCACTTAAATCCCACTCGTATTGATAGGAACTTGTGATTTCGATCCCTTAAATCATTCACTATTGATGTAATAAGACGTTAAACTCATTGGATTAGATACACGGGATCAAAAAAACGCATTGGTCTCATTTGTATCTATATAAACTAGAGATTTTGATCATTTAAATCATTTGTTATGGACATTATAACAAGTGAAACATATTGGATTAACTAAAAGGGATCATATGAATGAGTTGAATCTCATTCATTTTCTTACAAACTTGTGATTTAAATACACAAAATCATTCAATATGAATGTAAGAACTTAAGATTCCTAGTAAAACACTATTTGAGAAACTAATAGAAGGAGTAAAAATACAGCTGACAAATCAGAGACTCCAGTTTGTCAAGCACATTGGCATTACATGGCAGCCATACTCTGTAAAACTGAGAAATAAGACTTTGTATTACTGATAACATGATCAGCAACATCCAATTGGCATGTGAAGCACCAGGAATGGTTCTTTTAAGGGAGACGGTTTGGAGATAAAATGAGACCATGGTGCCTTGGAGTCCTGAAAGCTTGGAGATAAAAAAACCGGGCTGAAATTTTAGAAATGAAAATGAAAGGGTTGAGCCCTCAAAGACAAAAGGGACAACAAGACACCACTGATGCACCTACGCATGCACACCTGCGGTCCTGCATGAGAGAGAGAGATGTTGAGAAGAAATGGTTACCCTGATAAGGCAAAATATCATTGCAATAGGCTCCTATACCACTCACTCAATCTGGACACCATTTGAGACAATACAACCAGTAAAAACGAAAAAATTGTGATGAAGCATATTTTTCAACTGCAGAGAATCGTGGTTATGCTATAGAAATCTACTCTCTTTAATCTGTAGGATCATAAATGGCTAACAAGTAGTATAGGACTTACTTGTCTTGGAGTTGCTTATGAGGAGAGACTCAAACTTACAATTTCATGACTATGAAAAACACAGTCATCATGGTTCTGAGTAGCAATATTAACAGTCATTGACAAATATCATGTAGCGACTCATCCCAGACATATAATTATCGAAAATATAACATGAAGTCATTTCTAAGTGATTCCTAAAGACTCATTTTATGAACAAAGAGAGATCTACAGAAATCCAGGGAACAATTTCTCCTGTGTGGACAACCACTACTAAAGTCAATGGATATCCGTTTCTTGAGAAAAGAAAGCATGAAGGCCCATAACAAATCATAGTTTCCATTTCAAGGGATTGTATTTCCCAAGTAAATGAAACATGATATCCTCAGTAGATGGATCAAGTTTGCTGCCTTGCAGAAACGTGTTATCTTGCTCCAAGCACCATTCGCTGCTTGTAGAAAGAACAGGAAAAAAACATATGGCAGCTTTCAGCACATATGACCAAGCTGTACTGTTTTAATATGAAGCCCCTTGATGAATTCCAGAATTGTTACTGAAGAATTCCAGAATTCTCACTGATGAATTCCAGAATTCTCACTAACATGATCATATCATTTTTCTTCTTTCATCACGAAACTATGCAAAATATTCATTTAAATATTTGAAAATGGTCAAGCAGCAATTTATAAGCTTACCACACAAAAAAAGTTCCTGCTCCAAAGAATCAGGTAATACATGACCAATGTCCATGGGAAATTCTAGGCTGGTGAAGTGTCTATTATCTAGAAAAGATCCGAGTGAAACAAAGGCAGAAGGTATGAAGAATCGTCACTATCCCTCATCAAGAAAGATAGCAGGATTAATTCACAAAGGCCAACATAGTAATTACATGAACCTGTATTGCAGTGACAAAAGTTGTGTCAACCATATTCGTGTTCCCTTGCAAGCTGTTCATCAGCCATCCGTCTCAAGGACTGATTTATGTGCTCATCTGTTCTGTGAATTCTGACAAGCCTATTTACTGTATCTTGAAACGTAGGGGTATCAAATGCTTCTGAGATTCTTTCTCTTAATAATGGATCTTCCGAAAAATTGATCAGAGCTTCTGCTGCGTTATCCTTCACCTCTTCGGATTCATCCCTCAGGAGCCTCATGAGAATTGGAATGACTCCAGCATCGGCAAGTGCACGCCTATCATCCTCATCATAGCTCAATTGCGCAACAGCTCCTGAGACCCTCTCTCGGATCTCAGCCGTTCCTACTTGTAAATTTTCAAGCAGAAGAGGGACTGCACCAGACACTCTGACAACAGGTATGGAATGCTTATAGCTGGACAGATCCCATAGAACATCAACTGCTGCAGCTTTGGCAGAATCATTAGACTGCCGAAGAATTGTCACCATATGAGCAGCAATGGCTACGGCATTTTCCTCGGCAACAGCCAACACACAAAGAACATCTTCTGCAATTTCTTTACCAATAGATTCAGTTCCTTCAAGTAACTCGACAATTAGTGGAATTGCTCCAGCCAGAGCAACAGGTCGGATAAAATCGACGTGGGCAGAGACAATTCCTAGAGTGTTTGCTGCCACAATCTTCAAAGTTGGCTCGCCTTCCCTCATTAATCCTATCAAAACGGGTATGACGCCCGCATCAACAAGCAGCTGCCTTGAGGTTCTGGTCCTTCCAATCATTCCGATAGCTGTAACTGCCCTGGCTCTAGAAGCCATTACCCCAACTCCAGCAGCCTCAATGAGAAGAGGCAAACTGCCAGTGCCAACTATCGCGCGTCTCATGTCTCTCAGCATCGCCATGGCACTTAGTATCTCTGCAAAACAACGCCTTGTCGTGCCGCTAGACGAATCCATCAAACTGATAACTACTTGGAGCCCGTTGTGTCGAATCAAGATCATCCTGTTTTGGCTAGAACAGATAATGATTTCCCTCAGGGACCTCGCCAGTGTCGTCCTATGACCGATTTCCGACTGAATCAGCAGCCGGAGGAGATGCTGAACTGCACCAGACTGTCCAATTAACCGGCATAAATTATCGCTACGGCGAGCAAAACACATAATGCAGTAAGCAGCTGCCTCTTGAATTGATCTCGGATGATCGGACTGAGCGACCTCCAAATGTTCAACCAAGATAGGAACGAGCGGTTCCAGAACAGTTTCAGGCGCAATCTTCGACCGCTTGCCCAGCAAAATTGTACCTCTGATCCTACAAACTTCCGACCCAGATTCAAGCAACTTCAGATACGTTTCCCTCATGCCTTCCCAATCGGTATCGACATCCAAACTGGTTGAAGATTCATGAACTTCAGCACCATCCATCTCGAAAATTTCAATATTCTAAAGAAACCCACCTCCACAGTAGAACTTCCCTCCAATTAACGACTCGGGCAAAGATTTTCAATCAATCACAGCGGTATTCTGCAGCGTTCTGAACGACCCATCAAAAGATTTCCTGTTCAGTATACAATAGAAGAGGAATGAGAAATCGAAAAGAAAATGCAAAGGAACACAAACTACGAACACCAAGAAGGCAGACAATTGAAAGACTGCAAAACAAGAATCTTCTAAGAGACTCAACTGCAAGCACCCACTTGGTTTTCTCGGAGAACAAAGAAAAAGAGGTCCAGGTCCAGGGAAACCATGAAAAAGCACAGAGAACAAAAGAATGAGGGATACCCAAATCTCGTTTGCTTTCCGGCCTGCCAACAGCTATGGTTTTCTTCCAAAAACCGCAGATTCTGGCAGTCAACAGAAAGGGATTTTATGAAGCGCTCAAAACGCACAAGAATGAGAAGCCTAATCTCAAAAACAAACTTTTACATAGCCTGCCTAAGTTTGTCGCGTGGGAGAAGGGAGAGTTATCAAACAGTAGGATTCGGATTGATGCGTCATGCGAGTACAATGGAATCGGGTTGGCAGCTGAACTTGGCTTGGTTATCGTACAGGATAGATCCAAACACAAATTTCATTATGCAATAAAGAAGCCGCAGCAAGAAAAATCGTTGCTGGTGTTGTCATAATTAATCCAAAATTAACTAAAAATATCGAGTAAAGAATTTCCAGTTTTCGACCGATCAACAATCTCCAAGGCGAGTGGTAGCCGCTGCTTTGGACTCAAGTCTAAACAGGAGACCGAATAATAACCCGCGGAACGACGGAACTGGAACAACTACATTCTGTGAATCAAGTCATCAACGCCTTCATCAAACGCGAGATAAGAATTGTGTAGTCGGATCAACGCTCTATTGGAATCCAATTCTCTCACCTACAACAGCATATTGGGCAAACTAGTGACTCGGATTTGGATCAGCTCATGACTGGTTAAAAGATAGGAAATTGACTTGTCGAGTCGATTGAATTTTAAAATAACCTGAATCGAACAAGTCAATCAAGACGAAGGACGAGGTGAACCAACCTTGACTCATAGTTGGGTTTTTTAACGATACAAGTTGACTCAGGCGATTCCCGAGCCAACTCGGCGAGTCAGCCAACTATGACGGCAAGCATTCCTGCCTTCTGTTTGTTGATAATCTAGTTCTTTTTGCCCCTGGGTGCCAGGAGCATGAACATGTTACTTAAATAGTTAGCAAACCCGTGAGTTGGAGTCAATAGGTTGAAGACTTAGGTTATCAGTCAAAAAGTGGACTCGTGGCTTGACTGAGTTAGGTCATAAATTTTATAGTGTATATTTTTTACAAAAATATGTAAAGGTAAATCCATCAGAATTTCTTGTTTGAATTCTTTCGTCAACTCACACCAAATAGTATGAAATATGAGTATTTGTATACACCTAGTAAAGTTTGTGATATTTCATCGTTCAAAAAATAACAAACTTTAGTATTCAGTAACACATGACAAAAGAAGGACATGTAATTAGTTGACTCAGTAAACCCCGACTCTTGACCTAGTAGATGGATGAAATGGTCTCGAAGGCTCTCACTGGCTGGAGATTTTTTAATATAAGACCACCTTAAGCAATGCAGGTAATGAATAAGAATCTATAGTAAGCACATGTATTTTCAAAAATTGAATCATGGTACAGCAGGGGAGTGTTTGCATGTCTGGACAAGGGTATCTATGATTTCATTGTGTTATGTTTGAATGAGAAAACTAGAAAATTCGATATATTTTTTTTAATCAAATGGGTACAAGCTGATTTATGCCATATTTTTTGTTTGTCTTTTAAACCAACATCATGGTTGGTAAATCTGGGACTCGGACTCGAATTTGGTGAAGATTAGGTCACTTAATTAGGAAGTTGACTGGAAAATTAAGTTGGTTTAGGTCATAAATTACTATTATACATTTTTTAGTTTGTTGATACTTCATGCTTGATTATTTCATCAATTAAAACTGTATAATATGCAATTTGAGTATGTATATATTCAGTAAAGTTTGTGATATTCCACAATTCAAACAAAAAACACACAAAATCAATTTTGGAGACCTAGAAAGTTGGATTTGGGTCGTGCATTTCAATGAATAGTAATACAATCCAATTATATGAACCGATTGTTGTGAGTCGCCGTGCTTGCTATGTAACCCTGAGAGGTCGTTTGGTGGCATTGGAACACCGCGGAACAGAACGTGTTCGTTCTGTTTACAAGAAATCGTTTCAAACGTCGGATAGAGAACAGACGAGAAAGGCAGGACAAAGAACAGTAGGCATAAAATGGTGAGGCGATGCGTTCCGTGGTTTACCAGGGAACAGGTGACGGAACAGGCATCCCAGTCTCTCCCCCAACCCCGACCCCGAGCCCTTTTCTCTTTCTCTCCTTCTTCGTCTCCACCCCCAACCTGCCCTTGCCCTTTCTCTCCTTCTCCTCCGTCGTCCTGCCCAACCCTCGCCCTTTTTCTCCTTCTCCTCCGTCCTCTTGCCCACAGGTCACGCTTGCTGCCCTCGCCTCCCTCACCCAACTCACCCTTTTCCTCAACCCTAGAGTGGCGCACGCTCGCCTGAGAGTTTTTCCCCAAAATCAGGTTTGATTTCTTCACTTCTCACTCTCTTTCTCTCCCACGACTAGCATCGCCTCCCTGGCACTGATTTCCTTCTTTTTACTATTGCTTGGTTGTGCAGTCCATTGCAGCAACCTGACTACCGGGCATCAACAAACTATACTCAGTATGTTGTTCCTTTCCCCTTAAACTCATGAATCATGTCCTGTGTCTGTTGTTTTCCTCTCGTTACCATTTTTTTTTCAATATTTCTCAATATTGAATAAATGGATCGCATATTGTGAAAGCATGAGTCCCTGTTTAACGGCCATGGTCCATCGCACTACATCAACTCCCTTGATTTAAACTTCATATAACCAAATATCAGTATTCAACAGGCACACTAAGATGAGATTCAAACTTTCTAAAAGAAATGAGTTGTCAAGACGACATCATTGTCCTACTAAATCAATTAGATCCACAACATGTTGCTGGAAAAAAATATGATAATACATCTCATATGTTCAGCTCAACACTGGAATCAAGTGAAAAGGCTTTGGATAATAACAATAGGGGGCATATGTGCATGCACATTGAAAGGCCAATTCATAAGTTTACATAGATCCAACACCTTCGGAGAACCACTGGTACGAAGCTTTGCACCAACCCCAACAGTCGTTGGAATGGTTTTAGTTCTACAGAATTTCAGAAACAGAAGGATCAGTGTGAACCTGCTAAAGCTAGCAGATGGGAATATTGATCTGACACAAACGATTTCACTTTAAGGGTTGTTTGCTTCTTGCTTTTATCAACTGTGGAAGAATATTTTACCCCAATGACGGTCACCAAGCCTGTCGCAGAAAAATTCAAATCACAGATTCAGTCCACATGATATAATTCCTTTCTCACGAATAAGAAACTTAGGCTTCTTAGAGCCCCCCTCCCCTTTTTTTGTAATTAGCATATGAAAGCTGGCATAAAATAATTTTCTGAAAATATCAGGAACATGAAAAACCGGCTGCAAGCAATTCTGTTTTTTTTTTTATTCAGAAAATGCATGGAGAGCCGCTTTTAGTAATTCCATAGAAATAAATTCAATGAGACAACACCAGCCTGCATAAATTCTTGTGAATTCTTGTTTTTTTTTCCTGGTTATAGAAATGTTTCAGTCCTAAGCACACTTTGTACTGTTGCTTGCCCAATCTGCAATATGAAGAAGGTGGTCTTAGGTGAGGTTGAAGAGATCTCCATTGACATGGTTCAGGCGCTGTTCTTCAACACCAAGTTCTTGACCCTCAAGAAGCTTGTTGTTAAGCGTGGCACCATGTATTTCAAAGGGCATATCATTTTTGTGTTTGGCTACTGAATTTATGTTATGGAATCTTCATTCCTTTTTCTTGTGATCAAATGACAATAACTGTCAATGTCTTCATGTAGTGGAGAATACCTACGTCTGATTGGGATTGCATATGTGGTCTCATGAATGGAAATTGTCTGTTGTTTGAGGTTGCTAAATGATGAACACAAAGATAGCATTGAAGAGGTTGATGGTGCCAGGTTAAGTGGCATATATCCTGATGAGTCGTATGCTTTTTCATCTCCTTCATGAGTGGCCACTCCAAGAACCAATGGAAAACTTTCTTCTGGAAAACCTTCTGCAACCAAAGTGCATCATATGACTCCTTTTGGGCAAAGGACTAATACGTTTGTTTTGCAGTTTGAGTTCAATCCTCCAAAAGCCGAGAATGGTAGAAAAGAAGGGGAAATTGATAATTTAGAAGATGATGTCATTAGAAGAGTTAAGCCTATAAAAAGGTGTTCATTGCATGTCCGAGAATTGAGGCCAAAGCCAGGTTGCAGATTCAAGTATGATAAGATTAAGGACCGGGTTGCAGATTCATGTATGATAAGATTAAGGACCGGGTAAAAGACATGTTTGCACTTGTCTTTTTTCTTCTGTAGGTTTACCAGTAGTAGTTTTCCATGCTAAGGGAGGATGTCTTGTTTTCGTTTTTAGAATGTACAGATTTGCGCAATTTCTTTGCCTCGTATTGTATTTATTTTCTTTGTAAAAAAAAGGTTTATTTTGGAAAGAGAAGTGTTGTAGTTCATGGTTTCTGTGTCAAGTTGGGCCTTGAGGAACAAGCAAGTAGAGTAGGGGTGATGTGATTCCCCCATTGGGCATGGAAAATTGATAGAAACAACGATAATTTTTGTTACTGATGAAAAACAATAGCTCATTCTTATCTATTACTCTACTTCGAAACTGATAAAGAAAGCACAAGCTATTGATGTCTTATTGTTGAAACTATGGAGGACATTACAATTCGAATGTAACATAAACAAACACCAGACAAAACAACCATAAGACACAAACATTGGACAGAATGGACAGATCAGACAGAACAGAAACAAACGCCAGACAGAATAGACACACACGAAACAAACGCCAGACAGAACAGACACACACGAAACAAACGCCGGACAAGAAGAACATAGCATTCTGTTCTTAAAATCATCAAACGGTGGACAAGGAACACCATTGTCCATGAGGGCAGAACAGTGGTGTAATGGACAGGACGTCCTGTCTGTCCTGTTCCAGTGGACAAAAATCAAACGACCTCTGAGTGCTCGTTTGAATCGCTGTTCGGGCGCTGGAACCAATAGCGCTGTTCCGTTTCTGCTGAAACCGACGCAAACGTCTGACTCACGGTTCGGTCGTGTTCCTGGAACAGGGACGGAACAGCGCTCGATGGCCGCAACTCCGCTTCCTAGTCCTTCTATTATTCTCTCTCCCTTTGCTCTCTCGCGCCCTCTCCATCTGCTCTCTCGAGTTCTCAACCGTCGCCCGAAACGCTCTCCCTCTCTCGATTTCCCCTGCTCCCTCTCGATTGTTCCATCGCTCTCCCCTGCTGCAACTCTCACGCATTCTCCGATTGTGAGCCTACGCGGTGGTCTTCACAGCTGTCCATCGGCTGGCTTTAGGTATGGATGCAGGATGCTCTCCTTCTGGTCCAATATTGGGTTCACCTGAATTTATGGGTGGGAAGAGTGAGCATAGCATGGGAAGTTCGATTTTTTTTTTGGTTGCACATGACGTGTTTGATGGAATGTTGGAGAGACCGACATCGAAGGCATCATGGACGAGATAGTGGACGGATTGTTCTTATGCAATCGACTACTTTTTCTATCAACTATTTTGACTGATTTTTTCTTTTCTCGTTTATTCTTGGCAAGTTTGACGGCTTTTTCTTGCAAGTTTAAGTTGATGTGTTCTCCTGTTAATTGTTAGGAGTAGCAAGATTTTTCTTCCTGTGTCTATTGCCTCAGTGACAGTCAAGGCAGGATCAAACTCAATTACATCTTTCTTTGCCTATATGTGTATATAATGTTGTCATGCATGATATTACTGGAGAAAGTAAAAATAAACTATAGTTGCAGTTTTCTTAACTTGGATAAAGGCTGATAAAATTTATTATTTGCATTGTCAGTGACTAGCCATTATTATATTAGCCTAAATAAAAATTACAAAGCCTGAACGTTTGCCAACTGCAAGAAATTTCCAGTTTATGTTTTTTTTTAATTTTGGTATAGAATTATTTTTCAGTGCGTAATCTCGTACTCGAGATGATCTATGTTCTATACGTTCATAATTCAGATAAAGAATAGCGTGTGCTTGTGCATGTAAATGTGACCGCATATCTTTCCATCCAAGCATACCATGTCCTTTCGCATCTGACATCCATATCCATGTGAGTATTGTCACATGCTTTAAACCACAATGATTGACTTATTTTTCTTACCCAAAAATAAATGCATTTATATAGCACTATGGCATACCATGATGTTTCATGATTCATAAACATGTTTCTCTTTTTTTAATCTCATTAATTTTCGTTTCTGTTTCAGATCGTTGGAGGAAAGCAGCCGATCTGGGCTAGTCGGATAGTCATCTCATTTGATGGAGGCAACAAAATGGGTTGAATCAGAAGCGTCAAGCAATTCAGATGTAGAAGATGGAGAATCTGAAGATGAGGAATTCTCATATATGTCAATAACAATTCCAAGACTGCAAATCAGGTGAACATTATGTGCATGTCTTTCTCCTGGATTTTCACTTAAACTAAGAGATTCCACTAAAATTAGAAGATTTCAGTTGCACGTTTTAGTTTGAATGTGGAAAAGTCAATCCTTCTAACCTTTTGGTCAGGACTGCAAAGGTTTCAATCGCTAGATGGGACCCAAAACTGGGTATGGGAGAAGTGGTACAGAAGAAGGGTGGAATGTGGAGAACTACAGGAATAGTCCGGGACAGCAAAGTTTATTGCTTGATGGAGGAAATCATGTAATTTTCCATCCTCATCTTCAGTTGTCTGGTTTCACAAATTCTTTGTAATGCCTAAAAATGGTTTTGCTGTCAATTTAGTCTTATGTGATGCCTAAAAGCAACTTAATCAATATATTTTACAATCGTGATATAATTTTGTTTCACGACGCTGATAGTCGAAGCATGGGTTGTAATATTATTACCATCATGAGCATTTTGACTCTTGATATAATCCTGGTCCTTTTTTGGTTTATGTCGATGCTTTGTGATATCTTGATCTTTTCTATTTTGTGGATGTTACTAGCAATTTATACAATTTCATCTATTTTCATGACTCAATATTTTGTGTAACTACTAAATAGTGCAAATTGCAAAATAGTCTATATTTTTTTCGTGGAAGTATCCGACGTTAAAAACTGTATGGATTTAGTTTGAGGTAGTCAGATTATGGCACTTGTTGGGAAGATCTTTCTATTATTTTTGAGCTGAGTTTTGTCTTTTGCTGGAGTTAACATGAGATGAATTTTGTCGATGAGATTGTCATTCAACTTTTGCACTCCAGTCAAATGTTCTGAACATATATATATATATGTAACTATGTATGTGTATATGTATGTATATGAGTATTAGATTCAAATCAAGAAGTCTGACACAGGTTGGATGAGGCCCGAAAGGAACTAATTGATCCAACTAGGGACTAAAATAAAATCAATGAGGAGTGCTAGAAACAAAATATTTTTAAATGATAAAGGTAGTAAAAGTAATAAAAGTCATAAAATATCTTTATGAGCCAATTTAACCACATAATTCTCCTACTCCACGTATCCTTACATGATGATCAACTGAAATTAAATTACTTAATGCTGTTCATATGTATGCAGATGTAAAAGAAGGTGATGTATGGCATGTCTGATGTTTGTAACTCTTTCTTAACTTTTCAAAAACTTATCCTACTTGAAATATTGGTAAAAAGATAACACTAACCAGATGCAAGTTGTGTGGTCCCATAACATTGGCTAGTCTTATGGACTAGTTGCCAGACCATCAACTGGCCCAACTAATCATACTAATTAGCTAGTGGCTTGACAACTGATCTTGAAACTTCTATTAAATATTTTTAAATTGTCCATAAATTTCTGAATATTATACTGAATACAAGTAGGCTCATACAAGTATTGTGAGCCCTATGTGCAAGTTTCTACTTTTTTTTTTCTGGCCCCACCTAGCACTTCAACTAGACCCAAACCTGGGCCTTGGCCGAAGCTCTGTAGGATGGTCCAGTGCCTAGATCCACATAGCTTTAGTATATGACTGCTATCTGACAAGTAGGCTCATACAAGTATTGTGAGCCCTATGTGCAAGTTTCTACTTTTTTTTTTCTGGCCCCACCTAGCACTTCAACTGACCCAAACCTGGGCCTTGGCCGAAGCTCTGTAGGATGGTCCATTGCCTAGATCCACATAGCTTTAGTTTATGACTGCTATCTGATGTTTTTTTTTCGTTAGGTAATTTTGATATGCCAAATTTGGTTAACTAGATGAAAGCACTGTAATGGACCAATTTATTGCACAAAGGCTGCATATTGGAAAGGTGTTAATTTCATAATGGGATTTTTGAGGTCTAGTGCTGATCTTTTCTTCATGGTATCCATTATACACTTATGGACATTAATAAGAGATCTGTCGTGGACTCTGTAAGGGCAATGTGCTATTTTCATGGATTATACACATTCCCCAGCCTAAGTTTATTTCTGGGGTATTCTATCTTTCCATGACAATTTTGCCCAAACTGGTGATCGTTCATTTTGCTTAATGTATGTTTTTTCTTTTTTTTTTGTGCAACTAGAATAGTATTTTTACCTATTTTGATCTTCTTAAGGGGAAAAAAAAAACCTCATATTGTTTGGTTGGTTGAAATATTCACAAGGTTCACAGAATACAGTCTGGAATAAAATGATAAAAAATTATTCTCGTGTTGCTAAAATCATTGAGATGCAGGAAGGTGTTCCATGTAAGCATGAGGACTTGATAGGCAAACTATAGAAAGGGGGGATTTCTTGGGTAGTCAATTAGTCGGTGAAGTGTGAAGCAAACATGTTAGCAAACTATGTGTTTGTGAACCTTTCAGAGACTGATATATGTTGATTGTAGTGGAGTTAGATTCCTTTTTCAGTTTTGCTACGAAGTTGCTTTTTGTGAACCTTTCAGAGACTGATATATGTTGATAAACTATGTGTTTGTTTTGAAAATGGTTTTTGTGGCGTTAACTTAATCAGTGTTGCATCAGGCTTTCTTTTCCTTTTACCTAAAGTGCACACCTCAAGTTGTAAACCTGTGAAACAGTATAAGCGTAATGATAATTACATCTTGAGTTTTTGAGTTATCTTCCAGTTCTTAATAGGTACATGGCAGAAAGAGGGGCACTTCTCCTATTAAATGATGATGCTAGTTATCTTCACTTGAAGGACATTTATAACTTGGTTACACAAGGACTTCACGGTTGCTCATGGAAATGCTTTGAGGTTTATAGGCATTTGAAAGCTCTTGGATATGTTGTGGGTCGTCATGGTCTTCTATGGACTACAAAGTGCAAAGTAAGCCCTTCCTCTTTGATTTCTTCTACAAATTGCGAATGCCATTCGGAATCAGAAAACCTGAAGTCAGAAGGTGATAGTGCCATCCTCACAGAGCTTTTCTCCGTTTTGGATATAAGCAGTTGTGATGCATTGAAGGTGAATTTCGATGTTTATTTACCAAATAAGCAATTCAAGAAGTCGGCTCCTGGAGATCCTGGTTTCATGCTGTGTGTTGCAGGGTATGTTTATCCTAATCATGTAGGATTTAGACAGTAGTAACTTATCTACAAGACTGCATCAGAACAGTTTAGCCCATTTCTGTCAATGACATTTTAAGACCAACAGTAGTTGAATCTTGAAGCCTTGAGCAGGCTCAGGTCGAGGCAGATGGATGTTAATTCAATATCTAATATTTGCAATAGTTTTAATGTTGTGTTAAGTTCATTCTTCCTCAGAAAATTCTTCACATTTTTCTTTTTCTTTGACAGGGAGATCCCTCCAACAATTGTCCAGGTAGAGAACCTCAGAAAGCAATCCGGAGATATTCCAATTAAGTTTGCTCATGTTGACCATGGCCGTGTTAGCATCTTCTCTTACAATAAAGTTGAACTGCCAATTATGTCTTGATACTGCATATAATCATATTTATTACTTTATTGACCATTTGAATTCACCTAGTTCAAAGTGATTGGCATGTACCAGTTGATCAAAAGAAGCAAGATCCTGTTGTAAAGTTGATGAAAAATTATAAATCTTAAGTGCCTTTTTATTCAAAATGTCAAAAGAAGCTCAGATGTAGAGTTCTTTATTATTATTTTGCTATAATAATGCTTCCAAGGCAAAATACGGCCAAACAAAAAAATACAATATCATAAAGTAGAAAACTAAATGACGAGAATATGATTTACAAAGTTGCTTGAGTCAAATCGAGTAATTTCCTTAAATAACAAATAAGGTACATTATAGAAAAAGAAAAAGAATAAGGGAGATTAGTATTGTTGATGAAAATAATGTTCTTTTTGAAATTACTAACAATGATAGCCTAAAGTAAGAATACTGAAGGTCAATTACTAACACAGGGCTGCGCATTAGGGCCGAATAATAGTTTGAGTTTGAATATCATGGGATTAATTTTCTTGTCCAACTATTGTGGAACAAAAGGAGTTCTTAGTCACTTGCCTATCATGAAATTAAATTCACTGTTAAATAATTGAGTGAGAGGAAATCATACATGAGTAATACTTAGTCGTTTGTAATTACTAAACATAATACTTTTTCAGAAAATATGGTTCTAACAATAGGCACGCAATGAAGTTTTCCCATCTTTTGTTTTTTTGTAACTTTTTAAAGAAATAGACCTTTTTCTAGCAACTCATGCTACTGCTTTGTTAAGAATACATTATATAATTTAAAAATTTCTCACGTTATATAAATATCAAGTTCAAAAGTAATATAATTTGTTCTACAACATGTCATAAATCATTACTATTTAGCTATAGATAGTGATTGAAATGTGTTTCTTTTTGAAGATCGATTTCATCAATCAAAATGAGTTACTAATGCAGCGCATGGAGTTCACTGATTACACGTCAGTGACAAGAAAACTAATGCATTAGAAAGAAGCGATGGGAAAGCTTGCAAGTTACACGTAAAATTTGCATTATTGGAACTTGTTTTGGACCTAAAGAGGTTCTAAATTCTAATTGACCTATCTGTTCTTCATTTAGATGGTTCGTAAGCGCGGCACGTTTTGAACATATTATCCTCATAAAACTAATCCATCTTTCGAACTTTGCTTAAGTGTAACCGATCATTGACCATGGTGCCGGAGCAGGAAGAGTGTTAGCAGAGACGGAACTAGAAATTTTTCATAAAAGGGGTCAATTTAAAGATTTTAAATTTTGACATGGGCCGAAATATCATTTTTCAATTTTTTTATATATGACAAGTAGAGTTTTTTAAAATTTACATGTATTTTTTTTTTAGGTGGTGCCAAGGCCCCCGCGAGCCCTACCCTAGGTCTGCCCCTGAGTGTTAGGGATAGCTGGAAGAAAGAGAAGCTCGGCCCCTGAATCTCATTAGGGTTTGACAACGTCATCTCCTCCTGGTGTCCGAAGAGGTGGGGGTGGCATGGACTGCGGTCCATGGCCAGTGGTGGGAAACCCCTTCCTCTAATGGCAAGAGGGAGTTAGTTGACGTCATTGCAGTTACAAGGATGGTTGGCAAACCCATGACTCAAACTCTGATCACCAGGCCAGTTAACTCATCGACTCGGTGAGTTGACGCATCGAGACGGATGGTCGAGTTTTAAAACAGCCTGAATCGGGTGAGTCATGACGAGTTGAGCTGAGTCAAGGGCGAGTCGGCCGGAGTTATGGGCAAGCCGGGCGAACCCTGCCTTGGGGTCAGGTTTTTAAGCGATTCGAGTTGACTCGGGTGATTCCTGAACCAATTTGGCAAGTCAGCCAACATAGTTACGAGGGACGATATCCACACATCATGACGACCCAGATAATTGATGGGAACATCCTCGTCGATCTTATATTAGCATGAAACTTAAGTCTGCATGGTGTCGGGGGGTGAGCAGTGGCGGAGCCAGAAAAATTGGCTGGCGGGGGCTGGCGTGGGCTGAACATTGAGAGGGAGGAAGAAGTTTTCTTTTATACCATTTACTATTTTCAATGGTATAAAAGAAAATATTTTGGGCTGGCGTGGGCAGGTGCCCACACCTGCCCCACGCTGGCTCCGCCACTGGGGGTGAGGCATGTTACTGCCGCAAGTGAAATGCCGACACCCAACTCACCCTCCTGAACAAAGATCTATTGCTTATTTATAATTTCTTCGTTCAAATTCATCACCATTTATTATTTACACACCACAGTGAGGAAGGGAAGGAAGAATATTCTTTATGTTCTTGATAAAAATCTTTTATCAAATTAGTTAGGTCATCTTTTTGAGTTTTGCACTTAATTTTTGTTTCTTCCACGGTATGGCGTATTTGTCAATCAATTACCTAGCTTACGCTCTGAGTTAAAAGTAATTACTTTAAATTGAGACTGGTATCATCAACGATAGGATAAGTTGAAGTGCCCGTTAATTGCTATAGATCAATACACTAATGTACTTTTGCTTTGGTCGGTGAACGGAAGGCTTGAGGTGAGAGCTAGTAGGCAGTTAGTTCTTGTTTGGAATTTTCAGACTGTCAATTTTTTGTACTACAAACGGAGGGTTACCTAACATGCAAGTTAAAGCATGGTAAAGGTAGTACTCCGGAGGCACCTAAAGTATGCTATGTACCTTAAAGTGAGAAGTTGGTTGGGAACTTCTTCTGGCAGTTGGGTGAACTACTATTACTCTTGCTCACCCAATACTTTTACTTTTTATTGGAATTGTGCTTTTAGCTTATGATGGTCACTCATTTTTTAGAATATTTCATATATTTTATGTTCTGCACAGGCATCGTTGTAGCATTAATTAGAGGGGGAAAATCCATAGCCATGATGCCATGGATATACACTGGTGCCAACATTCACCGGTAAAGATTTAGCAAGACTTCCATCTAGCATGCATTTAAAAAAACTTTAACAACTGTACGTTTTATTCTTTTTTTTTGTTTATTAAAACGTCCCTAATAATTGTACACCCCTCCTGGAAACAAAATACACTAATAAATGTGTATCCTTAAAAATTAAAATCTAACTGGAAGGGCAAATTTCATTAGCAATTGTATGTCATCTAAAAAATGATTACCTCAATTATTAAGCATGTAACTTTTCCTTTTGCAGTTTTCTCCCGTCCCCAATCTAACTAGTTAGACTGCCAAACTGGTGAAAGTATGAACCTTATTCTGATATATGCATAATACTTTAGTTGATGTGCATTCTATTTAGGTACCAAGGAAACTCTAAACTCTATAGTAAGCCTGGGCATCGGGTCGGGGGCATCGGGTCGGGCCGACATCCAAAAACCGGGTTCGGGCTAGACTCGACTAGAAAAACCCAAACTCGGCTCGATTAAATTTAAAAATATATTTTCAATATAAAATATTATATATATATATTAATAAAAAATTAAAAATAACTTACTGGGCTTACTGAGCCCACCTGGAGCCTTACTAAGGAAAGGAAAAAAAAAAAAGCTTAGGGGCTTCGGTTTTTTTAGGCATCTCTCCCTTTCTTTTTTCTTTTTCACTCCGGCATCTCAAACCATGTCCTATTTTTAAGGGTTTGGTACGATGCAATGGTCTATTCCAACTAGACTAACTCACTATTTACTTTCTCAACTACATTCCATAATCTTAATGCATGGTTAACTATGTTTAGATAACTTAGTTTTTATTAGTGTTTTGAAATAATTATCTCTCATTTTATTGATGTTATTAAGTTATTTAATGAAAATCTAGTTGTATTACTAAAGGAAGATATATTTTCATATTATTTTTTGAGAAATCATAAAGTTTTGCTACTTTAACAATTGCATTTTTAAAAAAATAATCTAATAGATCTTTTTCGTTAACTATGGAAGCAAGGTGACTGGGCTTTTGAAATAACAATATGAAAAGTTTAGGCATGTTTTCTATTTGTTGCTAATTCTTTAAGTGCGTGTTTTGGAAATTTCTCCAAACATAAAATGTATTTAAATTTTTTAATCAATATAAATATTTGTTGGAATGAATCTTACACTAGGAGCTTAGTTTCCAACAACATGTGATTTTTTTTATAAAATCTGATTATTTAACTCAAATTCAAACCAAATCAAATCTCAAATTTCATGAGAATCTTTGACATCACTTTATGTGTGTGTGTGCATGCTTCTTGCATGTGTGTGATCCACGCATGCATGTGCGTTTCTGCCCGACTCACAGACGAGGGAGTGGGAGAGAGAGAGAAAAAATGTGTGTGTGTGTGCGTGCACGGATGCGTGCATGTGCATGCGTCTGTGCCTGTCGGGAGACACATGGTGGAGCTAGCGATGGCCTTCTTTCGATTTCCGAAGCTCTTCTATATGCTTCTACAGAGAGAGAGAGAGAGAGAGAGAGAGAGAGAGTAAAGGAGAGTGACGAAATCGAAGCATTACTACCTTATCCCTCTCCCTACAGAGACGGGGGACCGACACAGAAGAAGAAGAAGAGGGTGCGGTTCCCTCTCCTTTTCTCTCTCTGTTTCTTCTTCTGCCGATACTTTTGGGATAATTTTTGTGTCTTTATAGGAAGCGCTGTGACCCTTCAATACAAGCTCCCGCCAAGCTCCCCAAATCCCCCATTCCCTGCCGATTTCGGAACTATTCTGTTGGGAATTAGGGCTTTGGGGGATCTCTCTCGTCTTGCTTTTGCCTTGTTTGTTCGTAATTTCGATGGATGCCTTGGATCAGTCTGCTTCGGCGATCTTGTTTGGTTTTTTGCCTTTTTGGGTTCTTTTTCTTATGCGGTTTCATTTTCGGCGTTGAAGGTTCTGCTGGCGGAAGTTTAGGTTTCTAAGTCAAGGTGAATCGATCGGGATGAGTAAGGAACGGCAGCCAGAACCGTTGGATTTCTTTATCTGGACGGTGGAGGTGCGTTGATTTTACGTGTTCAAGGCGGCTTATCTCTTTTCCGTTTCCTGTTTGTGTTGAAGATGAGATTGGGGTGGGATTTGGTAGTTATTTGTCGGCTTCATTTTTTTTAATGTTCTTGATGAAATTCGTTATTCTGTGGTATTCCTCACGACTGGAGCTGCTATTTCTCAGTACCTGATCAATCGTTTATTTCCTGTTCTTTGGCGCGTTTGACCGTCTTCCTGGAAATAAAGCAGATATTAATTTGACTTTTCATCACTCTTTTCTGTCTTGAGCTGTTCAATTACTAGGGCTCTTGAATGCTGTACGTCTTTTTCTCTATAGTATGCGAAGTCGAGCATTCTGGCATTCAAGTTTGGTGTTAAATTTCATGACACGGATAAAGCTTATTTCCAATTTGTTAAAGTCAAAGGAAGTACAAAATATTTTTAATATGTATATGTGTCTATCACACATAGTCATAAGTCACTCTCTTTTTCTTTCTTGAAATTCTCACTCTTAATCCTTGTTATAATATGATGCCTTCTAACATTAGAATACAAAATTTTAAAACTTTCAGGTGCTTCATATTGTTTTTGCAACATCGTGTAATCATTTCCACTTATGTGAAGCCCTTCAATGTTTTACCTTCGTAGGTCTACACCTGGAATGCCTTCCTAGTATGACTCAATATTATCTAGAAGCAATGTGCAAGATGTGCCTTGTTCTTGTTTTACTACTATCCTGGTCATCTTAATCAATATAATCGATCAGGGTCACTGTTTTGTTATAGAAGGTAAAGGAAGAAGCAAGAGCAGGACAGGCTTGCTTTTGATGAATTATTCAAGCTACATAGATTGAATTGGGAACAATGCAATGGGTGGTTCTTGTCTTGCTTTTGAGGAGAACTCAATGTATGATTCCCATGTAGTACATGCAGAAATTGACAGGAGCTTTCTTTAGGTTCTTCTCAATTGATTAACAAAATTTCCATCATTTTGACTCTATTGCCCCGAAACTTGGGATATGGCTTCTGTTACACGGCTGACATTGACTAGGTTTTTCTCAAGTGATTAACCCCCTTTTTTATCATTTCCAAAAGGAGACCTGTTTCTCGTTCATTTTCTCCATCTTACATTCCAAATTTTGTTGGTATTACATAAGGGGCTTGTCATAAAAGAATTTTCTTTACTGCTTTTTCACAACACATATATATGTATGTTAGTCGCACTCATGTGACATAGCATTGTTACAGAATACATCGACACTAGATTTAAGTAAAGTGTTTCTGCATAGGTTGTATGATGAAAGTTTCCAATCCATATGGGCATATATAACTTCTTCCTTACCTTGAGGTGCTTCCTGATGACTTCTTTTGCTTTATCCTTATCTTCATAGAGGTACTCCTTGGTAGGGCTATCTTCACAATTAGACAATCCAACATTGCCGATTTTTCAATATTTTGAGATCTGATTCTCAGAATTTGACTGTTGAAAACAATACGTATAACTTTTCATGACTTTCGTATGAGCAAGTGGATATATGGGCCATTCATAACCTAGAACACCTATGCTGAAACATTTCTTCATTTCACTATATTCTATATTTTGAAATCATCTGTGGCAAATCTAGTTAGTACCTTTGTACAAACTTGATCACTTTGCCCCTACGTGTATATTTTCTCATCAAATTCAACACGTAAACATAATGATAAATGCTTTTGTGAATTCTTGGCATTGTTTGACAGTTGATTTCATCTCATCCATCTTAAGATCTTTAAGCATAAGATTGATGTAATGAGTAGGACATGGATTTCAAAAGAATATCTAATATTATAAAGCCAACATTTTACCCGAAACTCTACAGTTTGTTGCATTATCTATGATAAACTGCACAACATTCATGTGTCCTTTTTCTTTCCTAACATCTTAAAAGTTTAAAATACATGAAACAATCCATTGGAGACTCTAGCAAATCAATAGATTTCAAAAACATAATTCCTTTAGGATAACATACACGGAAGTTTATCAATGTTTTTGTATTTTTTTCATCTTCTAGGACTCTGTAGCCTCCTTCTCTCCAGGTCAATCTCAATTCATCACAACATGTTCTTCATTCTTTAACATGTGCATCAAGAATTTTTCCTCTCAGTTGAATATAGGAGGGCATTTTATGCATGGAGTCCATAGAAGTAATTGCATCTACTGCATTGTGAAAATGACATAAATTTGCCATTAATGCTTCATAAAATCATCTCCAAACTGCTTTATTTACCTGTTTTATCAAATGTTTGAGAGTCATGATTATCCAAATATTAGGTCGAGAACCTGAAGTAGTTTGTCATGTGGACAAAAAAAAAAAAATTGAGGCAAAAACGCTTGACCTGAGATTTGGTGCTTTACTGGATGACCTATCACCTGTTCCATCTCTTCTATTTTTTGTTAGAGTACCTTCTGCATGCATCATTGCTTTGCTTTTTGCCTTCAAACTAGCCATGTGTGTGTGATTCTATGCTGCATCAGCAGGATTAGAAGTAGGAAGCTAAATATCATCCTCATCCTCCACTTTCTGGGGCTCAACATAGCCATTTCAGCATCTTTTATCCTTTTTTATAACCTTTTAGCTTTTAGGGCTTCAAGCATTTGCATATATTGCCATTGTACAGCTCGTGTCAGATCTTTAGAAGTGTCAGGCACCACATTTTCATATGTGCCAACTAAATAGTGTTTTAGCTGAGAGATTCCTGCAACAATCTCTTTCTTACAAACGTTACAAAGCAGCTGATTATCATTGTTTGCTCGAGAGTGCTATTTCCATGTGGGGTTACTTGGAAGCCATGTCTTATAAAAACAATAAAAATCTATGAAGAGATTTTATACCTTTCACTGTAGAAGTAGGTTGTCATACATAGAAAGAAGAAAAATTTCTCTTTCTTCAACTGAAAATTGATCTCTCACACACATTTAGTCGATGCTTTCTTCTTTGAAATGGCAAAAGTTCCTTCTCACACAATTCCTAATTGTGTCGGAATTGGATATGAGGGGGTTTTACATTTCAAAATGAAAAAAAATATATATATCCAGATCCTCTTTCTTTTCCACTGCTCTCATATTGCACTTATGATACTGAGTAAGCTGATTGATCAAGTCACAGAATGTCTTAAGTAGCAAGTATCAAAATCTTGACAATTTTTTTGCTTAATAATATGATCGTTTCAGCAACAAAATCTTTAAGAGGCAAGCTCTTTTGGCAACAATGTGATGTGTCTTTACCTTTGTCTCCATTAGGCCAATGAGACATGAAATATTTTGTTGTCCTTTATTTTCCTTTCATATATGATGCATGGATATAAGCGCCGATAGAAATTTTTTTGTGAATTCTTCTTTTTGTGGAAAAATCACCTGACATTATTTCTTTGGTAGTACTCTATTCATGAGGAGGGACAGATATATGATATTCTGAAATTTTTGTGGATCAAACTCTTATCAGTTATCACGTCACTCTCCCTCATTTATGGGCTTGTCAATTACTCGTCGGCCCTAATACTTTAACATTGATTAATCATAAGTTTAAGCATAAACCTTTCTTGAGAATGTTGCATCTCTTTCTTTATTGACGATAAATTAAATTGCTTTTTAAAACTTAAAAAAAATGTTAACAACAAAGAAACACATTTTTAATGAGTTTTTGTGTGTGCTTTTTTCCTTTTTTTCATGTTTTTTTAATGCCAAACAGTTTTTTTCTCATTTTCTATTTTTATTTGTTGCAAATCTACTTATGTTTTTGATGTTTGTGTTATTAGTTTCTCATTTATTTTGTCTTTTCCCCATTTTTAGTTTTTTTAAATTTTTAATAATTTCCTGTATTTTTCTCTTTTTTCCAGCTCGCCGTATTATACCCCAAAAAAACCTTGCCGTTTAAAAACTCCAAAACGTTATTTGTGATTGTGCTTTATTCTCATTTTTTTATCAGGCTAACGAGCAAGAATATGTTTATCTTTATTTTTCTTTAGAAAGTTGCATTGTATATAAATTGCTGACAACATTTTAGTGGTCAGAATTTTCTCCTTTTTCAGGAAAAAGCATCTCACATTGTTTCTTCAGCATACACTATTTATGAAGAGGGACAATTTTTTTGGTGGTCTGAGAAAGTACATTCTCATTGACCTAAGAAGTGTAGTGAACTTTTTACATGTTATCTTGATGGCTGGACATGCCAGGTCACCTCTTGTTCAGTCCATTCTTTGGGAACTTATCATTTTGTTCCATGGAACACCTTCTTTTCTGTTGTGTGTTCCCCTCTTGTGCCGCATCCTTGTCCTATTCATATAGTCAGCTTACTATATAGGCATTTACATTAAAAGTGGTCACAAGTTCGAAAACATATATGAACAATTTGCTGTTACACAGGCAGATTTCCGTATCTGAAAACATGTAAACCTAGTTCTTGTCCCACATATGGTGCCACATATCGCAACAAATCTGTAAAAAAAAAAGGTTGTTAACTATTAAATATTAAATTTTGCACTGTTGGATCTTTAATTTTGCATATCTATATTTTTCTTAATTGTGTATGAAGAAAGAAAGAAAGAACAAAAGATGTTACTGCATTAGGGCGTGTCCATTAACTCATGGTTACTTCTGCTCTAGAAGCTCATGAACTCACAAATGTAGTACAGGATCCTCTAAAAAATATTGCTTAGCTTGGGGAAACTGCTTTTGAGGGGTTTTATCAAGTCAGTACTGCTTTATTATTCGATGGTTTGATCGACTGTTGTTCATATCAGGATGTAGGGTTATGGCTTGAAGAAATAAATCTGGGTGGTTACAGACAAATATTTAAGGAAAACGGTGTCAATGGTGAGTATCTGGATAGTTTGTCTACATTTACCACTGAACAGATTCTGCGGTTTATCAGGAGGTGCCGTATGAAATGGGGAGACTTCATCACTCTGTGCAAGGAGCTTAGACGCATTAAGGGTAATTGCTGTTCTTCCCTTTCTCTATAAGGTAGGTCATACTTCTTAGCTTGTGGTCCTTTATTTCGCAGTTGCATTGCTCAAAGGAGAGGAGCATGTTAGACGTCCATGGTGGGCTCCCCCCTGCCTATCAGTTGTCTTTGTCAAGGTGGCGAAGCACAATCGGCAATCTCGAGTTGTCTCATTGAAGCAGGAACCATGATGTGCACAGACTGGTATATATGTATTATAATTTATGTTAAGTTATTGTTGCGGTTGGCTGTCCACATCGTTCTGCCTTTCAACCGTTATCCTTTTCATGTTTAGTCCACTTTATGTTCATACAAGTCATGACTCTCTTTTGTTAGTTCCTTCATGAAAATCATTTTTGTTGAACATATGAAAAAAATATAGTGTGAAGTGGTATTCAATGTTTTATTGAATGTAGTGATTCAGTTATGCAGAATATCAAATCAAGGTAGCATGGACACGTTGTATGCAAACATGCACCCTTCTCCCAAAACTTTGTCCATTAACATAAGAGCCTACAGTGTTATGCTTCGGACCTACTGAATTCATCCCATTTATTCTTTCTAATTATTGCTCCAAAAAGCTGTTCATGTTATAGAATTGAACCTGAAAAGATAATTTTCTGTTAGATTTTGGCTGGTGAGTGTTTTACAAGAATTTATAGAAGATTAGAGAGAGCGCGCGCGCGAGAGATAGCAGATTTATCGATTTCTGATAGATACTGACTAGCGGATTGTCTTAGGTTTGTAGAAAATCTGATATTGCTCTTGGAGAGAGAGAGAGGTTTGACCCCAAAATCTGTTAAAGACTTGGGCGCGCGTTTCCGGCTGAGGTAGTGGGCCTTACTGAACCGAACAGGTCCTTAAAACCAGCAAGAAAAGGGGGGACTTGTTACAAAAGCAGACTAATAAAAATGGTGGGTTGGGTTTGAATTTCTTTCACTAATTTAGAAAGTTAAGTAAAATAAATCAACACTTCAGCACGTTCTTGTTATTTCATCAAAAGATAAGCATGCTTCGGCTGGGAGACAAACTTAAAACTCAATGATCAAATGAAAAAAAAAAGAATCAACCATAGAAGTTACAGAAAACTAAGGCCATGGCGACCGATAAATTGAACGTTGGCCACAAACACTGATCTAATTACGATTCCAGGGAACTCTTAAGTCTATAAATGACCAATCTATTTTGCAGGCTGAGTAGAAGGGATATTTCATTGTAGGTGGTTTTCACCTTTTTTTTTTCTCTCTCAAGGTTCAAGTCTGTTTTTGGTCCTTTTTTTTTTCTCAAGATTCAAGTCTACTTTTGGTGCATCTGGTGCACTCCAATTGCACAATAATAGCCTTCTTTCTTGTGATTTCTTGTATTACAAGAAGTTGATTTTTCTTATATTCAAACTGGAGATTAATTGCTTACCAATCCCTGACTCAAGGTTTTGCACCAACCCCTTGAGAACAAATTGCAAACGAACCTTGCACCTCATGGAAAAGAACCAAGTAGGAAAACTGATATTGGTAATAAACAAAAACACGCTCACCAAAAAAAAAAAGGGACTGAAAAACAATAAAAAGTGAAATAACATGCTTAAAAGTGATAGATGCATAAGTGGTAATCTAGTATACCTTTCTTTGGCCTTTTGGTTAAGATCAACTGTGTGTAGTAGCTTTCAGAAAATTACGCTCACAGTTGAAAAGCAGCTTCCTAGTCTTAATTTCTATGCATTTCTTTTGTTTTTCACCATGCGAGGGAAGGAGCGAGATCTTTTGAAACAAAGGGAGTTAAGAGACGTGATGGTTTCAATTACCGGCAAGTGTTACAGTGATTCGCCTTATTTCATTGAATCATTTAAACTGGAAAACTTACGCGCTTCAACTGTGCAGAGAATTCGGCTGAAATCTAGTCATGAAACCATCATGTTTCCATATGCCGTGTCTTTTTTATTCCATTGTTACTTTTGATTTTGCAAATGTTTTCATTGAATTTGTTAACAGAGAGAGCCTTTGATTAGTGACGATGACAAGATTTGGAGCTATCCAGAATGCTCGCAGCAATGGTTGTGTTTGTTTCACTGCAGATCTCAGTGACCCGAGATCAGACTCCCCATCTGACCTCAACCATAACATGTAGCATGAATTTGCTACCGAGATCCTCAGTTTGTTTAAATTAAAGATCTCCCAAAACACATTTTTTATGCAGCTTTGGATTTAAGATCCGAGGCTATCAAACGCAACCTAATTACCTTCTTTGCATATTAGTAACTTCAAGTTTCACCTGCAGTGACCAATAATCCAGCGATATCAACTCTTAAAAACTCGAACAAAAGCTTCATCGTAATTAACTGTCTCCATCTCAAACAAAAGAGAGAAAAGCAACTATTAATGTAATATTTCTGTTATTTCTTCATCAATTAACTATTACTTTCAGTTTGGTTCAACTCCATATATTTAAAAAGTTACATGTATTTTTAGGTGCATAGGATTGACACAACCTAGTGGGACCTAAGTGGAACCCAATGGATCCAGTTATGATATGTACGCTGCCAGTCTACGATTTCATTGTATTGATAAAACGCTGATTAGGACCTAAATGGAACCAAATGGATCCAGTTATGAGATTATACCCTGCCATCTAGGATGTGATTGTGTTGATAAGACCATTTTTGGATTTTCGATCTCTTGCAAGAGACCCGGATCCATTTTGATATTTACAATGGAGTTTTCAGGAGAAAAAAGTTTTCCTGACCTTTTTTTCTTTTTCGTGAAATGCTATGACCTTAAACGGGTTAAAAATATCATGAAATATTTCTGATTAACTTAGGGGTCCAGGGCAGGTGAACCTTGTGTCTTCCAGTACGCCATGAAAAATATTTCAGGCATATCAAACACCCTTATGTAAACTCGTGTTTAGGTATTTTTGCTAAAATGAACTTGAAAATTATCATTGTGCTAATTATTAGAGGGTTTAATCATTTATATTTCTCCGATTGCTGTAAAATTGCTATTTTACTTTAAAGTTTAAAGTATTCATGCTCCAGGCAACCACCTGAAGGGGTTTGAATCAATTAGACAAGCTACAACAGCGACTATTGAAAGGGTTTAAGACAACTTAACAAAAAATAAGAAGAGAAGAACAATCACGAAAGAAAGAAGAAAAATATTATTAGTATGTTTCTATGAGCAAATGCATACGTCAGGATTGCTTGTTCCAATTGCTCATTTCCGTTCATTTGGATTGCTTAAGATTCATGCTGCATTTCATATTACATAAGCAAATAGGTTAGGAGAGAATATAGGAAGAAAGCGGCAACCTCCTTGCCGGTGATTTGATGAACAAGAATAGCAATGCTGAATATGTTTGCATAACCTGCTCTTACCTAAGAAAAGAAAAACAATAATACCGGTTCTCTTTGTTTGGAGTCCTCACGAGTGAGTTGTATGATTCTAGATAAGCATCACCTCTCCCTCTCTCTCTCTACACACCATGACACCAAGTGCATGCTCCTAAGATCTATTTATTTCATAATATTTTGGATGCAAAGATCAAATCCATACAGCAAATTGTCAAATCACATCTATATGTTTAACATCCTGAAGCACATTTGTCTACTTACTAACTTGAAATTATATTCTATTTTGAGATAAAGACAACAAGAAAAAAGCATTGTATCTGAACAATTTGCGGTCGAACCACCAAACATATTGAAAATGCTGATTGTTCAAGAACTTATCTCACCTGGCTAGGTAGACTAACATAAATCTTCCGACTCGAAAGAGGTCCAAAGTACAATTCTAGATGCGCACATGCAGAGACGTCGTTTAGCTATCCATGAAGACCGAACTAACTTGTGCTTTCCTTGTTTGTTATGACGTCTCTTACATCATGCATGTGCGCATCTAGAATTGTACTTTGGACCTCTTTCGAGTCGGAAGATTTATGTTAGTCTACCTAGCCAGGTAAGATAAGTTCTTGAACAATCAGCATTTTCAATATGTTTGGTGGTTCGACCGCAAATTGTTCAGATACTATGCTTTTTTCTTGTTGTCTTTATCTCAAAATAGAATATAATTTCAAGTTAGTAAGTAGACAAATGTGCTTCAGGATGTTAAACATATAGATTTGAGTTGACAGTACTCAACGATCAACATCTTAGTGGTACTTTTAGTTATCATTGTCTACACAAATTTTTAAGACACCAAATAGTTAGATTCATATTACTATCAGAATTAGGTTATGGTTTTTGTAAAACATTATTCAAGCTTAGTCGGTAAACTTTAGGATAAGGGTCACAATAATATGAAAGCATAATTGGGCAATATCAGAGTCCTTAATGTTATTTGACTAGTGCTAAAATCAAGCTGGACTCCATTGTTATAAACGGGTGCAAACGAGTTTATGTTAACGAGTTGAGTTAGAGTCAGTGACTTTGGTTCGTGTTAGTTCAAGTGTGACTGTTAAAATGTTTACTGCGTTAAGTGTCCCTTCGCCACGCCACGCCACGCCACCGCAGCAGCGGCACCGCCGGAGGGAACACTTTTACTCGGAGAGACCTTTCTTCTTGCCTAATGACGGCCGGATTCTTCATCGGCGTTGGTATCGGCGCCGGTCGGAGTTCAGCCGCTTCTTTCAAAACCATCGACTGTTCTTCATTTTTTGATACTTAGGGCATGTTTGGAATGAAGCGTAATAGCCACTAACGGGGAGCAATGGATTATGGACTGAGAATGATCAAAACGCTTCTAAAACGCTTCTGCTCCCCATATACAGGGAAAAGTTGAATCCTAATAGCTCACAATTTCGTTGCATTGGTAGTAATTTAATTGCCCTAGGGGTGAACTATGTTAATGAATCTGATTTAGACCAGATATCCGATCAAACCACTTCAAAAAAAAAAATTGGGTATGGAAAAAAATTGTATATCTTATTAGAGAAATGATATCGACTAGATTTGGAATTGGTTTCAGATTTAAGTGAATGTCCAATCGAATTTGGATTTGAAGATCAAATGTAATTTTAAATAAATGTTCTATATTCATTGTGCATACATTTTTAAAGTTGCACTTAACATACTATAATGTGGTTTGGATCCAGTTCAAGTCGGATTCAAATTTGAATCTGGATCAGATCTAATTTTAAATGAATATTCTATACCCAGCGTCGATACATTTTGAAAGTTATGTTTAACATATCATAATGAAGTTTGGATTCCGTTTAAAAGTTGGATTCAAATTCAAATGTTAGTTTAAATATCAACCTTTGATCAGATTTGGATATGATATACATTTATTTTCATTCGTATTTGAATCCTAATTATGGACATTCCAAGAAGCAGATGTGATAAAGAGTATATCCAACAAGAATATGATCTGTTGACATCACTGTTTATTATAGTTATGGAACAGTATGCTTTAAGAAAAGACCAACATGGAAGAACGTAGGCTTTATGGGTCCCGTTTCAGATTTTCTCACGACCTATAACCTATTTTCATTTAACTTACCTTAAAGCCTCCAATTTTGTTTAACTGCCTCCAAACTATTCTTAATCCTGATGTTGTTTCCCTCAATAAAATGGAAACAATCGAAGCCTAATATTGTAACTACTCGGTAACTCTTCAACAGGAGCACAACGGTGAATGAAAAGCAGGGAAATAAACTGCTTTTACTTGGGTAACTCATTGATAAACTGCAATTACTCGGGTAACTCTGACAAGAGTAGTAATTGTGGCATTTAATAGATTTCATTCGGGGAGCTAATCTCAATTTCCATCGTCTAAGTGAAGGATGAAGCTTCTCCTTTCCTCCAAGGTCCAAAGACGCTTTTGGTGTTTTGAGATCACACCCTCGTATGTTTCCTCACTGGTCAGTGACCTCACTTTCTTTGTCTCTAACCTCTATAAGTAAGAGGAAGATACAGAGGGAGATGAAGAATTGAGGAGTTGTCAAGAAGTCACCACCGGCACCGGCACCACCAACATGCACGAGGCAGAAAAACGTCGCCGCTGCCGCTGGAGTCCAGAAGAAGACGAAAAGCTCCGACTTCTCGTGGAGCANTGCTCCACGAGAAGTCGGAGCTTTTCGTCTTCTTCTGGACTCCAGCGGCAGCGGCGACGTTTTTCTGCCTCGTGCATGTTGGTGGTGCCGGTGCCGGTGGTGACTTCTTGACAACTCCTCAATTCTTCATCTCCCTCTGTATCTTCCTCTTACTTATAGAGGTTAGAGACAAAGAAAGTGAGGTCACTGACCAGTGAGGTCGCGAGCTGCCCACCTACTCGGTTCGACAGCCGAGTCTAACACTGCAACTAATGTTAGACTTTCTCAATCAAAAAATTAGTTGCAGTTTTTGTAGGCTTTCTCGTGCGGGTCGTTAGACATTTCTAGCCTTGTATGCTACAGAATGCACTGTCACATCTTCTGTTTTGGGTAGTTTTGAAATTCCTGTAATGAAGAGCGCTTTCTTTGAGTAATAATTCTTTCTTTTGTGTAAATCTTTTTGTTGAACTGTTGTTCAAAAGACTACCGAAACTCATGGTTACATATCACCGATCACACTGTCTTGCTTGGGAGAATTCTTGACTAATTCACCGTAGATCTGAGATTCATGGTGATCTGAAAACTGTAATATCTCAAACTCATGGATTTAAGATCGTACACCTCCCTACAAATCCGATCTTAAATTCATGGTTCTTAACACGTAGCATGAATTTGAAATTCATGCGCTTGTTTAAATGAAGATCTCTCAAAACATGACTTGTAATGCAACTTGGATCAAACACAACCTGAAAGAAAAAAACAAGATGAAAGATAAAGAGTTGATAATAAACTAGTTTTGAAGACGAGAGGCATGAATGGACCACAAAATAAGCATTTGTATAAAATAAGAAAAAAAGAAAGTACAGAAAACGGTATGAGGTATCTCTCTCTCTAACTCTTCCCATGTTCCATCGATTTGTCAAAGCTATTACTCGAGCCTAGGGGTGAAGATGCCTTTCTTTTTTAGGTTGTATTTTTCAATAAAATTATATTATGTCAAAGAGAAAATATTGCCTCTATTGTTGAATTATTTTTGGGAAAATGTGAGATGTTAAAAGATAATTATATCCATAAAAGATACCATTGATAAAAGAAGAAAAAAAGAAGGTACAGAAAACATATGAGTTATATATATATATCTCTTCTCCCCATGCTCCTTGGATTGGTCAAAGCTATTACTCGAGTCTCTATATATCATTGCGATCTCTTTCAATGCACCTAGGGGTGAAGATGCATTTCTTTTTTAGGTTGTATTTTTCAATAAATTTATATTATCCCAAAGAGAAAATATTGCTTCTATTGTTGTATTATTTCTGAAAAAATGTGAGATTTTGAAAGATAATTGTATCCATAAAAGAAATGTCATTGATGATATTTTAGGATATTGTGAATGTGACAGTTCATTTTAAATAATAATGTATATAGAAACACACGATCAGAGGATACTTTTAAGATATGTGATAATTTACAAGGAGTGAGGAATTTGCACTAGTCATCACCATGCACATAAAACTGTAAATAATTAGATGGATATTGGTGAACATGAGCAAGTCATCGTCTTAGATATATCAGAGAATTGGATGGGTCCAGATGATCATCCTCATGCCTCTTAGTTAATCCTCCAACTGGCCAGCCTTGGGAATTAGAATAGAAGACAGAAGATTAAAATGCCTATAAATTTAAAAAGAAAAAAAAAGTTTTGGAAAAGTGAAAGGAAATTACTTTTGGCAAGATTGCCTAGAAAATTTATGTTCTTGCTTATTGCAGCGGTAGTCGTAATCTTAGATCAGTGACTAGACTACCTAAACAAGTAGTTTCTTAAATAACTATCTAGTGAAAAACCTAGCTAATATACAGATAACCAAAAGGAGTAAAGATGAGGAAATGAATGCATTCTATAATTTGTGATAACTATTCTTTAGACATTGGACCAAAGCCTCCCCTACACTATATTCAAGCTTCAGCTTATATTGTTAACATGACGTCATTGACAGTCTTATTTGTATTATCTCCAAAAGTATCACTTGCATCCAGATATCGACTCATAAACTGCGGATGTCTATTTCATAGATTTTCCAAACCTTTTCCTTTTTCTTTTGGTTTGACGACCTAGCGTTAGGTATAACGTTAGATTGAGCCCAAATGGTACACTCCAGATATTGGACTCTAAACGTCCTTCAACCTGCTAGACCTTATGCTCAACCTCTAGCTCGTTGGGTGGAACCAATATATCTTCATCCCTCGCCCGTGGAGTTTCCTTTGTGGATCGAAGAAGAGAGGAAAACTGGAGAAGAAACTTGCAATCGAGAGTTGAACAACAGAAGAGAAGAGAAGAAGCGTGAAAATGAAGTCCGTGAACTCCTTGGTCCCTATAGAGCCCTCCCTCTATCCCTTTCTTTGTCTCGATCAACGATGGATTGATTCTCTCTCTCTCTCTCTCTCTCTCTCTCTCTCTCTCTCTCTCTCTCTCTCTCTCTCTCTCTCTCTCTCGGGGCTCAAATATGTGTGCGAGTGGATATCTATTGAAAAACTTCATGCCCTTTTATCTCTCAAATGGTTGGGGCCACTCGGTTGTTCGCCACGGCAATGAATGGTGGCTGATTTTGCGGCATTCAAATGTCTTTTATTTTTTATAATAATAAATGCAGAAAACTTCTAACAGAAAGAAATAGAATCATTGGACATTAACTAATTAGATTTGGATCAGATATAACATCAGCATAATTGAGAAATCTGGTACTGTTTATTAGTATCAGAGTTCAAATTCAGATTTGGGATTACATATATATCTAATTTTTTCCATGTAATCTGATTCAAGTATCCATAAAAATTGGGTATGAAATATGATAACAGACTTGCATCCAGTTTTCCTAATTAGATCTGGATTTTCATATGGAATCCAACCAATCAAATCTGCATATGAATCAAACGTTAGATTATATCTCCGGGTGGACATCTCTAGCGATACCTAAAGATAGGGATTTGGGTCACTAGTTGGAAAATAAATCCAATCCACAGACGCCTCACACCATACTCCTTGTGCTGCATTTAAACTTTATTGGATGCTCGTGGATGATGTCTATATCCAAACTGTTAACTAGTGAAAGGCAGATTGAGCAGGACGTTATAAATGTACTATGAGAAAGCTACCCGAGCCCAGCCCGACACCCAAAACCCAAACACAAGTAGATTAAATTAAAATATATACATTTTTAATATAAAATATCAGATAAATATGATTAATTGTAATAAAATATTATAAGTAAAAATCAAAATAATTAATATTAAAAAATCTTATTGAGTCGAACTGAGCTTAGTCGGGCCGACCCGATGCCTTTTTTCCAACCCGAGTTAGGCCGGGTACCTGACCCCGACGCCTAGGCTTCGCTCCACCTTGGGTCTAATGGGTCTATTGGCTGGGCTCTGATATTGATATTGACCCACACATGTCGAGGGGTCTGCTGTTCTACAAATGATTTAGCCATCATCTAGTTCTTCTTTCGATGCCATTGACTTAAACTAAACAAACCTTTGTTTCCTGAATTTGAACATGAAAATATGTTTGAAAGACTGTTTGTCAACTTCAGTTCTAGATGCAAATATCATAAAAAATGTTTTATTATGAACCTTAACCAACTAACTAAATTGTAATATGGAACTAATCAGCTTAAGACAAAATGGATTTGACATTTCATACCACCATAGGGGAAATTAAATGAAATAAGATGATTGCAATATCTTAAATGTGTCATAGGGGCCAAATTAAAGTTTTTAAAATTTTGACAGAAGCTGAAATATTATTTTTCAAAATTTTCATATAAGACAAAAGAAATTTTCTAAAGTTTACATGTAAATTTAAAAAAAAAAAGAAATTAAGGTGGGCTTAGGGCCCATGCAGGCTCCCCTTTTGGCTTTGCCTTTGCATGTGGGCATAGCATGAAATTTTTGAGTCATGACAATGTGATCTTGAGATTGCTATAATAAGATTTTTAGTTCGGCTGATGTAAGCAATTGCCCACACCAGCCAGCAAGTGGCTGCACCACTGCTTGCTGCCTCAAATCCCATTGAAAAGTCCTTACTTTGGCACGACCAAGATGGTGTATCCTGGTGCGCCACTAAACTGTCGATTGAACACCACAACCGGCAAAGGAGACATGTATAGAGTAGGTTGGAAAGTGCATTTGAAAGCAGAAGCATCCAAAGGATCGAAGCTCCTCCCCTTCTTCTCGCCTACTACTTCAGGACATGAGTGGACCTAGAAGAGTAGTTCCTACGTGAAACGAACAGAAACAGACTCTCACCAGCCTACCAGTTCGACTAGCTATGCTGCACCATTGAGACTGAAAATTGCTCGCCTTAACTTGCTATTCATAAAAGAGGGATAGTTCTTTTACTTTAATTTTTAGAACATAAGTTCAAAAAGAAAGTCTATCTTGAATGGGGATGTAAATCAATCAAATTTGGACAACCGTTTTAAATAACATTGACATAGAGAAAAATAATTAACGTATGATTAAGGAATCATATCAAATTCAGATATAAGAAAAAATTTGGTTGGATATGGATACTATTTTAAAAAATATTGAATCAAGTTTAGATCTTTATTTGGATTCAGTTTGAAACAAATATCTTATATCCATTATCCATATATTTTTAAAGTTAATTCTTAACATATACAATATGGTTGGGATTCAATTGCGCATTTAAAAGTCAGATTTATATTTGGATGCGAAAAAAAAAGTGGGCTTCGAATCAGATTCTGGTTATGAATTTAAAAATTGGATTATGATATAGTAGACTTTTCATATATTCATATTAAAATTTGAACATGTCAATACCCAATAAATCAAATATGGTAAAAGATACGTCCAATTCAAACTGGATCTATTGACATCCCTGGGCTTGACCTTCTTAATAGTAATGTTAAATCCCTTTGTATGAGTCAATTTCAGAAAAATTGCCCAAACTTGATCACTTAAGAAGTCTTGTTTGAGCTGAGTCCATTGATTACATACCAGACCACTTGGGTAAGGGATGTTCTGTTTCCAAAATTTGATGCTTATCTGTGCCATTAAGCACGACATACACCGACTTAGTAGTAAAGAAGGGCAGCTGTTGTCACCCCAAATTTTTCCAAAAGATTTACACTCCATCTTTTTAAACACAATTTCAGTCATTTTTATGGCAATTTGGTTCAAATTGTAGACTTTGGACCCAATTTTGCCCCAAAATGGACCTCTAGACCCATATGTAAATCCAAAAGCACATTTTAAATCCAAAATCCAACTTCAAACCCAAATTTAGATCAAAATCCAAATCCTAGATCCAAAATTCACACCTGAAGCTGAAATACATAGCCAAGGTCCGTAATCGAGCCCGGGCAGTCAAAATTGAGTCCAAATTAGGAAATAGATCCACACATTTGCAAGGCCCCCACTGCGTGTGAGTTTATCCTTACAAAAATGAGATGTGGTGCGGTCATGTAGGAAGCGAACAAGGAGTGTATACCACCTGTTGTTGAAATTTTTGCTGCCAACCAAAGTGTTTAATTTTTTAATGTAGCCTAGCTAGCCTATTTAGCTTGAGTGGTCAGATGGTTGCATAAGTAGGCTGTTGGGTTTTTGGTTAAGTCATTGTAAAGTTGCTTTGTTGGATGAAAGGAACTGAGTCCTCAATTTAGAGGCAAGACTTTGGTGCTCTTTTGATCCTTTGTGCATACCAGATGGATGAGTAAAGGCTGGAAGGTCATGTGAAGACTTACACTATGCATGTGTGTGGAACCAAAAGATAAAGCAAAATTTGTGCCTGTAACAGAAGAAGAGGAAGAAGGCAAAAGATGAAGGTGGATGTCACTCATTTCACGACGACATCATCGTCAAGCCGTCTCTCTTACGGGTCCACTATCATTCCGGCCAGTGACCCAAAAAACTTTCTTCCATCTTATGCCTGATGTAGCTTAGAAGAAGAATGACAACCAAAAAAAGTTGTGGGAAAAAATGAAGATGACAACCATGGGAAAGTGATTGCAAGGAAGGTGACAAAGATAACAAGGCTGAGAAAAAGGAAGAAGAAAACTGGGGGTTACCTCACAAGAAAAACAAATTGCAGGTCGTTCATTTTCAACCAAGGTGGTACCAGGTTTAGTTTTTTTATATGCACGTTATCCATTGAACTTTGCACAAGAGGTCAAACTATATTGTTTTTATCGATCATTTTTTTGTGTTATCTTCAGATGGTCTGCATCTAGCAAAATTCAACCGACCTCTTCTTATCCATAACATAATTCTTGAATGCTGGCTCAAAAGCTTGATATATGCCAACTTCCATTTGCTAGGTATCTGTTTCTTTTCCTTCAAAATCATCATTCTCTCCCTGACACTCAGTTGGTTGATTTGTAGAGGAAAGAAAGGAACATAAGCAATGGTGAGTTGTTGATGTTAGGTTTCTTTGCCATCCAGATGGGTGTATGTGCAGATCTAGTGAAAGACAAATTGCAAGCATCTCAATGAGGGCTTCCTTTCTTCCAGTTTAATTGTGTAATTCAATTTTCTTCTTTCGCTGTTGTGATTTTTCAGTCACTCCATAACAAATGGAAAAAATAGTAGGTTTTATATTTTGAGTTCATTTTGATACTCAAGCTATATTGATACAAAGGTTATGAGCTAAGCAAAGTATTGATCACGGTACATCAATATTGCATGTGAATTCATAATCGCATGTCACTAAGGGCTTAGATAAACTTAAAACGTCCAAATTAATGACCGTAGAGGTCAACCTAGTGCATGCCTTTTGACATGAGGCGATCTTCTTCGGGAGAAGAACAAGTGGCTCTAGAGATAAGTTATAGTAAACATATAGTTCTTAAAGTTTTTGACTCATTCAAATGGCCTTGGTCATTTCTGGAGTCACATTTGGACATGTTCAAATGTGAAAAGCATGTTAGTATTAGGGAATGCACCAACAATCAATGGATTTAAAACTATACAGATAGTGCAATTCCAACACTGATTGGTCTAGTACTATTGCCAAAGAAAGTTCAATTTCTGTCAAGCTGCTAAGTTTTTTGTATATATAGTGGCATGAGCCAACAGAGGATGTGAGTGATGCCCAGAAAAGGCTCCATGTGAATTGTCTTAATGAAAATATGAGCACAGTAACTAATTTTGCCTAGTAGTGAAACACATAGTTATACCATTTTTTTTGGCAAATTCCTCTATAATGCATATAATAGTACATTCTTCTTTCTTTTCCTTGATGGCACTAAATAAACATATTAAAGCTAAAACTATTGTTTCCTTCATTCTCTGCCCTCTACAGTGGTATAGATATCAATACACCTCACTCATCATCAATTATTCTTGGCCTATGATTTGGTTGTCTTTGATGAAGTTCATGATGACCAGGGATGAAATGGCCTCCACATAATCATGACATTGGCTCTTGAATGGTTTTTATGAACTATTTAAATCAATGCATGGTTGTTTCACTAAATTCAGTCTTCAAGGAACATTGAGGGCCATCATCTGTTGTAATAACATGTTTTGATATTGGTGGTCAATATATGCACGTAACCGATGAAAGAAACATATAAGCTGGGCATCGAGCTGGGCCGCCGCCGGGTACCTGGCTGGACTCGGGTCCAGGGCTGAGCCTAGAAAAAAGGGATGCGGGCTGGTTCGTACCTGGTTTTTAGATGTCGAACCGGGGCGGGCCCGCTCGATGGAGAGGCTTACTCCCGTGAGGAAGTCTGTGGAAACTGCACATGGAATTTAGATTTTCTACTTTCTACCAAAACGTCATCGTATTCTCCAAGAAGAAACGGTTGATTCTGAATCCTGTTTCGGCAGAAGTTTCCCCACTTTGCCGAGCAAAGGATGGTATAGATTGCGGCCGACTGACTGTTAAGAAGGAACGAACCCAAGCAGACTGTTAATAAGGAACAGGTCATCCCACAGAGAAGCCACACTAAACCTACCTACTTGCCAACTCTATTTTCTTTTTATGGTTTTTTTCCCCGACACTTTGTCCATGTTTAGTAAAAGAATTGGATGGTTTCAAGTTTTGTTTAGTTGTTCTTGTGCCTTGTCTCGTTTTATGTCACCGAGGTACCGGTACGGGTGCTGGTATGGGTACAAAAAAACGGGTACGAGTACGACGTTTTTGTTCATCTTGATAAGTGGTACGACAAAAATATCATTTTTTAATTACAAAAATTATAAATTTTGAGAAAAACAAATGATAATATCATCACATCAATAACACAATTTTTTTCGTAGTTCCCGACATCCAATCTCATCTCATAAAGAAACATTAAAAAAAAAAAAAAATCAAAGATGAGGTGTATGAGTGGGAACGGGAAAGATTAAGTCCTCGACTTCACCATGCTAAGACATCAACGATGAAGATGCCCCTTTGATTCAATCCCATCCATTCATCCTCTTCCCTTCCTGATTCCCGTCCCTTGAGACTAAGCAAGAGATCGCAACTCCGCCCCCAACGCAGCTGGCCTGTCTCCCTCTTCCTCCCCACCTTCCTTCCTCCTCTCCCAAAACAGCCGCCGGAAAACCATCGCCATCAACCGGTCGTCCATTGCCGGTCACTGTCCGTCGCCGCCGCTGCTCAACAAATGAGAACCTCCAAGCAGTCGCCGTTGGAATGCTCAAGAGGCAGAGAGGGAGAACGGAGAAGACGATGCACGTTTTTTTCATTATGATATGGTTTCGGAACCAGATCCAAACGTACCACTGCGTACCGACGTACCGGTACTGCCATACCGGCTTATCGGTACCGGTACACGAGCCAACGCATACCACCGTGGTGACATTGGTCTCATTATTAAATTTCTAACTGCTAATAGATTGAGATATTAGTCTCAATTTAGCTAATCATTTTGCAATTTCAAAGCTACCATTCCCCAAAAAACAAAAAATAATGAATTTTGAAAAACGAATCCTAGAAACAAAAAAAGAAGCGGCCGTTAACTGTTAAGTCCAATGGAAACTGCTTTTCTCCCTTTCTTTCCTTTTATGCTCACTTATCAAACACCGAAGAGATTTTCCATTCTTTTTTTTTCTAATTTATCAAATATGCCTTGGATTTGGAGCGAGGTAAAAGTTTCCCTCTTCTACCCTTTCTATGGGAACTTTCTCTAAAAGAGTTTTCCCAACAAGACAAGAAGTGCAATCAAATGCTACTTAAAATAAACAAACTGCTTGGATCAAACTCGACTCGTTTAAATTTTTATGCGAATTCGGCTTATTTAACAAGGTCAAGCCTGCTTTAAGTGGCTTAGCATTTGGGAAAGCGGCTCCTTAGTTTAATTTCTTTGGGCTTTATATCTCTGCGTTTAAGTCGTGAAACATGGCACTTAAGTTAAAAGGGATGCACTCTTGGCACCATTGATGCTGATCTAAAATCCTATAATCAAGAGGAACGAGGAAGCCTTCCTGTCTCAATTCTTGGTAGTGGGCTCTTAGCCTCTGCTCACCCGGAATGACGTCAAGTAAGCTTGAGCATCAGCACTGTGCGACAAGAAGCTGGTCTTGGGCCGGGCTGCAGTTTATAGCTACGGCCTGGGCTCGACCCAATGACCTGAAACCCAAGCCCAATTTCGGCCTGACCCGATCAATATTAAAAAAGACATTTTAATATAAAATAACATATAAATATAATTAATCATAATATATATATATATATATATATATATATATATATATATATATATATATATATATATATATATATATATATATATATATATATACGTACATAATTATATTTAAAAATAATAAAATGACATTTAAATATCAATTATAAGGAGACCAGCCCAACGCTCAATTTTTTGGCCCGAGCCCGGGCCCCAATCAGGCCTGGTGCCCGGCTTACTACCAGGCTTAGGGTTAGGGTGAAGGCCAAGTTGAGACCGGCTTGAGTTTAGAACTCGTGTTCCAGTTCCTTAGGGGGGCGTTTGATAGCCCGGTATTCTACTGTAGCACCGGAATTCTACTTGCGACAACGTTTACCTCGTCTCCGCGCCTCCTAAAGAAGTAGACAAAGGTTCGAGCCTCGTTGTGTATTGGCCTCAAGGGTTTGGAGAAAAAAAAAGGCTAAATTTGTTTTTTCTGAAGAAAATCATGTACCCAAGCTACGGAGGTGCAATGTTATATGGACCCATTTTTGGGGTTTCAGTGGTTAGGGACTCCATTCATCGCCAGCTTTATCCTTTGCTTGAAAATTGGCCTCCCTTCGGTTGTTTGAATAATTGAAACATTGTATCTCTAGCGAAACTTCCTTTCTCAAATCTCATTTGGCGAAGAAAACAAAGAGGAAAAACATCTCTCTACGCCGTAGCTAAGTAGTAAAATATAATTCTCGCCGATCACAGTAGCGTCAAGCATCCCTTAACGCTTTTGGTTTTTGCTTTTCTTTTACATCAGAAGTGCGGCCTGCTCCTCACATGGATAGCTTGGTGGAGATTCATAAGAGCATGGAACTTGCTTCTGGGGTTAATATTTTTCTATCGCAAGCTCCACCTTCAATGGGGAAAAAAGGTGCGCTGCTGCTTTCATACATTGTAAACTATGTCTCTTAACCAAGAAAAACGGTCTTTCTGCTTACAGTTTCTCGGAGTTACAGCTCAAAAGCTTTATTTTTTTGCCATGTCATTTTGTTTTTAACTAAAAAGGTTTGGAAGATAAACGGGATTTGGAAGAACCTATAGCAAATAAGCCACCTGGGGCTAAGCGAAAGAAACAAGGATTATCCAAGGTGGGAGCAGTGAAATCAATTAATGAGAGTCCTGAAGCTCACAAGGTTGTTGCACCATCATTCTTTAAAAAGAAAAGGATTCAAATTTCACCGCACCCAAGAAGAAGAAACAGTGAATCGCCAATGGCTTCTGATGACATTCTTAAGTTGGATTGCAACGGGTCTAATGGTGGTTTAGGAAAATTGTCCTATCGTAAGAGCTCCAGTGGCGGCGAGGACATTTCAGATGTTGGACGTGAGGAATATCAACCGGCAACATCAAGAGGAACCGATGGTTTTGATCAAGAGAGGAACGTGACTTTATCTCCTTTCTTTTGGTTGAAGGAGCAGGATGATAATGATGAGACTGACGGGCAAGACAGAGATCAACAGCTGGAGATGGACCATGTCACTGATACACCTACATATGCTATGCCAGCATTTAGTGATCTGAAGGATTCAGAAGATGGCAGTCCAGAAAAGGTTCTCCCTATGCAGTAGTTTTTGTTTGTGATTCAGCTTCCTGCACCTTATTTCAAAAACCTGAGGTTATGCTCTTTACTGATTTTGTGTAGTGCGAAGTCAATTCATGATTTGAGCATGGGAACTTGTTTGACAGTGAAATGTTTGAATGGACACAAAGGCCAGGCTCACCTGAACTGCATTACATGTTTGCAAGGGCGCAGGTAATCTCCTTTTTCTCCATCTGCTTTTGCCCTTTGATATCCTGTGAGTTTTTTTTGTCAAGGCTTTATTTAGTTTCATGGCATAATAACAGGGGACAGAACAGCCGTCATCAGTGGAAAAAGAACAGAGGGATGCACCCGATCATGTGAGGAATCAAATTTGTGAACAAGAACTCTATGCAACAGAGAAGGGAAGGCTCAACTTTGAGTTCACGCAAAGTGTCAATACTGCAGATTCAGGAAGTGGATTGCTGACGAGGTCTCAAAAATCATCAACAAGTAAAACTAAATGCCGCCGTGTTGGAGGATGCACCAAGACAACAAAAAAAGGAAGTGTGAATGGCAATGGTGATGCTACTCTAATTATGGGAGGCGGTCCTGATCAATTAATAGATGAGAAGGAAGGCAATGAGCACTTGCTTGGACATGCTCATATACACCATGAAATAGTTGTAAATCTGGATCCCAAAGCACATGGTAACATGGAGCCGAACAATGTCCACCATCTTGAAGATGTCAATGGTGAAACATTGGATCCTGCAAAGAAAGCAAATAAGAAAGTTCGGAAGCCCAACAAGAAGAATACACAAGCCTACATTGTTGGGGAAGATAACACAAAGACAAGAATACATGGATCTAATGACATTCGTTCTGATGAACGGCTAGATGATATTCCTAGGAAATTTGCAGTTGAAAAATTGTCTTGTGATCCTTCGGAAAGCTTGGAAGAAATTCGTGATAGTGTGAAGGACCAAATGTGTAAGAGGGAGAATGGTAAAATGGACGAGCTTTTGCCTGCTATTGACCTGCCTAATCCTGAAAAAAATGAAATTAACGCTTTCAAGGGAAACACAAGTGGAAGCAATGTGAAACACTGTACTAGGAAAAAATGGAAAAGATGGCAAGTCAGTAGAACTCAGACCTGTACAGTCAGTGTCAGGGAAAACAATCCAGGGCATTCCCCAACAGAAAGAATATGTGAATCCCTGCTTGGTACTACAGAACCGCCTGATAATAGAAAAGGTCAAATCTCTGGGGTCGACGCCCATACAGTTGATGAAGAAGGAGATCATCAGTGTTCAAGGCAAGAAACAAGAAGTAGAACCAGTAATTCTTCCAGTATCATAAATCAAATCAATAGCTGTAAGCGAAAGAAAAGGAAGGGGTCTGATGTTAGTACTGTTTGCAGTGACTTAGTGCCAGTCCTCGAAGAAATTTTTGATGGTTCAAATAAAGTTGTCAGAGTACCTATAATTTCTGGAAGCTCAAGATGTTTACAAGATAAAGATGCTAACAGTCCAGCCAAAGCTGTGGAGGTTATTGCAGGAAAGGACTTGATGCTGCAACGTTGTGAAAGAAAATCCCCTTCACTTTGCTGTATATTTTGCCATTCTTTGGATGAAAAAGAGGTAAGGCAATCGTTAGAGTTTGATTCTGCTATATATGTGTGTGTGTGTGTGTATTTCTGTGCCTACATATATTTCTACTTGGTAGAATTTTTTTGGACTTACTATACAAAATATGTAGGTTTGTGGAGAAATGTTGCATTTTGCCAATGGCAGGATTGCTTCTTCAGATTATAATGGAGGATCCGCTGTTGTTCACGCCCACAGGAACTGTGTTAGAATGGTAATTTAACCGTTACCCTTTCTGTTGAAATAAAGTGCATATATATGCATATGCTGAAGTCGATGTGCACGAAGGAAAATAATCGTGCGATGAAATGCACACGACAGAGCGTGTTGGACGCTCTTCACCTGGATCAAGCACGCCCTTCTTTGTTCTTGCAATAGATCTCAACTCCAACTCCATGACTGCATTCGGGGATTTTCCTTTCTCTATCACGCTACTGTGACACCCAGGGCTGTGCCTGTCCCTTCGCTGTCACCTTGGCGTCATGGATTGAAGTTCTTTGACAGGAGAATTGAGCTGAGCTGTTTGTCTGCGGGAACCCAAGCTCTTTAATGGCTTCCGATTCTACTTCAGCGGAGACTTTGCGTCGTCTTACAAGGGCTATCTTCAGGACCTTATAGTGGCAGCAGGCGGAGCGGTTCTCCACAGGAAACCTGTGGCATCGGCTACCCAAGAGACCTTCGTGCTTTACAACGTGGAAGTCCCTGAGAAGTGCAGCCCGTCAGAGGCATCGTCGTCTGTAGTGGAAAGCAGGCGTAAAGAGGCCGAGGCACTGGCAAGGGCTAGTGGCGCGCACGCCGTCGGCCATTCATGGGTGCTGGATTCTATCGCTGCATGCTCATTGCAGCCCTTCACGTGAACAGATCGCCAGTTCCCCACGATACGCCATGAGCAACTCCCGTGCTGCGCCTTCTTCTGTATATGCTTAGTTGATTGCTGTACTCGGAAAGCTAAAAATGTGCAAGCCTGCCGTTCTCGAGTCATTACCGAGGAACCTATGGAGTGAATTTTCTCCTATTTTTATCATTTTAAAGTTACAAGAGTCCTCAACATGATTCTGCTGGCCCCTACCATTTCTTTTTTTATAAATATATCGAATAGTTTTTTTTTTTTCTCGAAATATTTTTTGGGGGGAAGTTTCTGCCTTATAGTTTCTGTCCAAATTCATCGCTTTGCCGAATCCATCTACTTTTCCAGAATGAAGACGAAATCGTGTGTTGAAATAATGGACAAAAAGTTGTCCAATATGGGGAAAAGGCAGTCTTGGCTATAAAAGACAAACTTATCGTTGGGGGCCTTTTCATCATCGTTCAATTGTGATTAGAAAAATAAAATCAGTTGAAACTCGATCTTCAAATACGAGGCCAAACATGAGATTCAAGTTCACTTGGCAATCATGCAATTAATAATTACTTACAAGTAATATAAATCAAGTGCAAGAAATGAAATGTTGGGCACTCGCTAGACTTCGGTGGCATGAATTCATTGTGATGAAATTTCTCTCTCCAATAGAGGTCAATTAGGGGGTGTCAATATATTTGATTTGGATCAGATATCCGATTGAACTGTTTCAAAAGAATTAGGTATGGAAAAAGAATTAATATTTGATTAAAAAATTGGATTGGATTTAGATTTAAGAAATGACATTTGATCGGATTCAGATTCAGTTATACAAAAATATTCCATCGGTTCAGATAGGATTTTGTTTTAGATAATATCATATATCCAATGCTCTTATACTTTGAAAATCGGACAGATTTGATTCAAAGTTTGGATTCATACTCAAACATGAATGTAAAAATTAGATTGGGAACAAAATTAGATTGTGAATTCGAACTTTGAATTCAGATATGACTTTTCTTTGTTCGTAGTCTAACATAAATACGTGGATATCCAAAAATGTGGACATGTTTAAGTGTATATGTGATTCAAAACCAATCCATTCACATCTCTACAATACTATCTATTTATTATCTTTTCATATGAAGCAGCAAAACTTACAATTAAAAGTGATTAATAGGTGGCCAGACCGAAACATAAAGGACATAAGATTAATGACCCATCTATAACTCCGTTTATCTCAATGCCACAAGAAAGAGTAGTGTCCACAAGAATCAAACAAGCGGTGCATCTTATCTCATGCTCTTTGCTCAATTAGATATGCTATGCCCTTAAGGAAAGGAAGGGGGAGAGAGAGAGAGAGAGAGAGAGAGAAAGAGAGAGCTGAAAACAAATTCATTAAAATTGGACACATCCAAGAGGCATGGTTGGCAAGGCATATAAAAATCAGAAGCAACAAAGTTTGGATGCCAAAGCATCTTCACAATAGCAGTCATGTACTCATGTCATGTCAGCTTGGAGGCTGAGAAGTAGGACAAGAAAATCATATGACTGTTTCCAAAGATGTTGTTTGGCACCAGTAACAAATTGTTACTGTTAAATAAAACTACCTAATAATTGAGGCAGATCCATGGAACCCTATAACATAGTGTTCCATGATACTACTCCAAATTTTAGGGCAAAACCATTGGACATCAACTAACTGTACTGAGTGCCAAACGGCTTTTAAGGAGTTGTTTGACACCTATAACAAATTGTTACTATCTACTGATTCTTCTGCTTCAAAATATGATATAGATTCATAAAAATCTACATTAGAAGGTTTCATAATAAATCTGCTCTAACTTTTGGTGCAGTTTCACTGGACAATAACAAGTTGTACTAATGCCAAACAGCCTCTAAATAGTACATTATCTCTCTTGGCCCGTACCTGCCGCCAAAAACATGAAAGCCATGACCTCCAAGAGAATGCTATCTGTTAAATCTGGGGATACTACTAGGGCTAAGGGCTAAAGAGAAGATAAGGAGACTACCGGGGAAGGATTATGGGAAGATGGGTGAAACAGTTTTTGCACTTCATGGCAGCCCCAAAACAGGTGATACGAATTCCCTTCCACTTTTTCACATAAAATACAAGGGCTGGCTGCATACAAGCCCCATGATTTCAGATTGCATTGGGTTTGCACTTTGTCTTATATGACAAATGCAGCATGCAATCTTGCCGTAGGTGGACGGCCAGATCCCCACATGGGCTTTTTCGAGAAAGGCGGTAATAGTGAGTAGTAAACAAAGATGTAGGAATAAGAAGCTGCTGATTTAATGGTGTACATAGAAACAATTCAGCACTCACAGCCCTGCATTGAATAAATGTGTTCTTTTAAAGGAGGAAGTAGAAACTTGCACCAACACTGGGGTCATGGGAAGGTTGATATTTTTGCAAATAAGCTTGCTTGCATGAGGCTCCATCACCCAAGATGAAGGTTGATATTTTAGCGGGGGTAATTCAATGCCTATGCTTATTTTTTGATACATTTCATTTTACTGTATCATCTTCTTCATCCTAAATACTGTGTGGTGCTTAGCAATAGTTTTGTATTTTGGATCGAAGATTGAATTTTGGATCTATGTCTTGGATCCAAATTCAAATCTAGGATGAATTTTGGATCTAAGCCTTTTATTTGGATTTGGATAGGGATCTATAGGTCTGTTTTGGATCAATGATCAAAATTTGAATTTGGATTTGGATCTAGAAGTCTTATTTAGATCCCGGGTGAAGATTTGGATATGGATTTAGATGTCTATGTTGGATTTAGGGTTGAGATGTGGATTTGGATATGGATCTAGATGTCTATTTTGGGGAGTGCTTGGGCCCAAGATCCAAGATTAGATCCAAACAACTTTCAAACCGAAAATGATTGAAATCACTGAAAGGATATCCAAATAAATTGAGTATAGACTCATTAAAGTTCCCTACCTAGAACATTTTTTACCACAATGACCTTATTTTCTCCTCTCATGTTGTCTTCTGGAGATTCAGAGGTCTTTCCCCTTGAAATATTTGCCCTTTCTAGGGCAAAAGAAAGGTGTGCCATTAGATTGTGGCCGTTACATGGAAGTATTATGTCAAAGATAATTATAGTCGTATATAAGCTTGAGAGAGTGCGGCAAGATCTTTCAAGATGGAACATAGTTTGCATGGTTAATCTTGGTGCTAGAATTGCCAATTTGAGGGAAGAAAAATTGAGATGATTCAGGTCAAAATTCACCAGGGTGAGAAAGATGCACTCGGGTTGGACTTTGTTTTGAGAGAAGAAGTCAAGAATCTCTTATTGGGAGGAGGATGAAATCCTTTACTAAATAGGCGGTTGAGAGTGATAGAAATACTAATATTTCCAAACTCTTCTTAAAGAGCATCGAGCTAAGAATCTATATCTGAACTAAAAGCACAATGGGACCTAATTTTCAGATCAACAACATATTAAAAATATTTTATCCACGATCCTACCATTTCTAATACTGAAAATGCAGAGTTTTTTAATGTCTATCACTCTGGAAGAACTACAGAAAATTGCCCCTACTCTTGATGGTGAAAGTGCCACACAACCCGATGGTTTTCCTGGGTGTTTCTACGCAGTACCAGTCAAACGTAGGAAGAGATTTACCAAGTGATTTACATTTTTTAAAGAACTGGTAAATTGGTTAAGAAAATTAGCCATGGTGGCTCTTAGGGGCCGTTTGATGGATTGAAAACCAGGAATTGAAAAGATATTTCTGGAAATATATTTTCTAAAATAAAGAAATGAAAAAAAATCTTTTTGATTCCCATTTTGATGTGTGTGTGATGACTGAGAAATATATTTCTTTGTTTGATGAAAAAGAAATATAATTCCAGATTTCCAGAAAATTATTTCTTAGTTTGATAATAAGGAAACATGTTTTCAGAAGCATATTTTTAAACTATTACATTGAAATTTTAAAGAAAACGAAAAAAGTGAAAAAAATTGTGACATTTTGAAATATCGCAAAACAAAAAAGTTGTGTTTTATTTAATTTTTCAAAAATATATGTTAAACTTTTTGGAGCTATTAGTAGAAAACTGATGATTTTAGTTTCTCTTTTTTTGTTTTTTTAGTTCCTAAAATTTTCCAAGAAGGTCACTAATAAAAATGCTAGAATGATTTTAAGGAGAACGCTTCCAAGTGACAGCTATTAGCTAGGATAATGAGTGGGCTGCCACAACTACCGCCGACGAAAACTGAGGTGTATAATGAACAACATAAGGAGATGATGAAGGTATTAGCACAACGCATTGCATGCACATTTTAACAAACAACAAAGAGAGATCAGCCACGATGGAAGGCAGGCAAGCAAGCATATAAGAAGAAATATGCAGAAAATGCCTGAAAGCAAGATTAAGGCAGTTAAACATTCAATAATTACTGAATCAACTTACTGATGCTCGTTCTCTTGAGAAAAGATAGCTACATAGATGATTACTTGAACCCCAAAAAAGAAAAAAACTCCTACAGAGTAGAAATAAAACATGTACTTACGATTGGCCTGAAGAATTCCATTTATCCCATAAGTTCGGGCCCAGCATCCATGACCTGCAGATGATCACAAGATGACACTTAGAAATAACATGCTACTAGCAGCATCGCAGAAAGCGACACTGAGGAGATCCTCTGCTTGGTCTAAATGCTACGATCGGTGCCCAACCTAACATCCACAGGTACCACTTTCCCACCAGCAACTCTATTCCTCGAGTTCTTGGCTTAACTGCTCTATCTTTTACCTGGGCTTGTGCAGCCTCTTTTGCTGCTGCAGCTCTTGTTCGTATACGACACCCGGTACTGCAGCACACCTTGCCCGTGTCCTTTGCTGGTTATTTACAGGGCGAGCACCTCCACTCCGCAACTCAGGCATTCTTCACCCACACAATCCAGAAACCCCCTTCCAGTGCTGACCCATATCGTTTCCATCACAACTCCAAAACTACGAAAAGAAAATCCTCCGGAAGGCTAATGAAATTTATCAAAAAATTTTCAACAAAACAGAAAAACTAAGAGAACAAAAAGAAACTTTTGAGAACAACAATACAACGAAAACCAGATATAGCACTGCCTAAATTCTGAAACAGAAAATCCGGATAAAAAACCAACCGTCGAGAGCAATACACCAAGATCGGCGGTGCATAGATTGATATCTCAAAGTCTTTTGAATGAGAAAACTTTGAAGTATCATTTTGAGAGACGTCCAAATCATGCAAATATCATTTGGAAATTCTTGGAAACTAAAGTGGATATTTTTGAGGATTTCTTTCGGAATCAATTTAGTGTTTCCTTAGAATCTTATGTCGGCTTAAGATTTTGTTCTAATCCAGTTATCTGTCTAAGGTTCCATCTCATTCATACCATAACATTTATGTAAGAACATTCCTACCATCACATACATTTGAGTTTCTTACACTTGCTTACATATTTTCTATCACCTTGTCATAAATATTTTGGTGAAGAAAGAAAAGTTTTTAAAATTAGAATAGGGTTGTAAACCATCAAACATGATTCCAACATTGGGTTATTATTTGAGTTTTGGTCTTAACGAAATCGATAAATGAAAATTTTTGGTCTTAAAAAAAAATATTTAGATGAATAAAAAAAAGAAAAGAATGTGAAAGGGGAAGTGGTTTTAGGAAAAATGATATACATATATGTATTCATATACATCCGTGCACTTACATATGTGATCATTTGTAAAATGATTTTAAACCAAGAGAAATAAAAAGAAAGAGAGGGAAAGAGATATTGAAATCAAAGAAATATTTTAACAAAAAGGGAGACAGACGTGTGTGTGTGTGAAAAATTATACGAGAAAATTTTAAATCAGAGAAAAAGAGAGAAAGAATTTTAGAGGGAGAGTAGAATATACACATAACTATATATATATATATATATATATATATATATATATATATATATATATATATATATATATATATATATATAAATGAAAAGTTAAAATCAAATGATAACTTGAAGCATTTCCAACTTGGATTTTTTTTAAGGCCGGAGAGAAACTTAGGGGACATGTAAGATCTTCCACTAAGTCTCCAAGGTCTGATTTAAGAGGGTTCTTACTGTTGAAATTTTTTCAAAACACAAGACTTAAAATATTCTCTCATATAAGCATGAAAAAGTAATTATTTCATCTTTCATAAGGAAATTTATATCCCCTACATTGGGTGTAGGAGAAAAACAAGCATATATAAAATAGAAAGTTAATAACATACAAAAGCTGTCATTGGGATCCCTAATCGGATGACTAAAAGAAATGGTAAATGTAAGAAGGGCATGAAAACCCAATTTAACATGTTCACATTCATAAGGGTTCACATTAGTAAGGGTTTTCTTGTTGTGAATAAGTTTCAACCTAAAAAATGAACATAATAACAAAGAAATCTCAACCCAAGCACTCGTTCTTACTGTTCTTTTACATATTAATTTGAAAAATCAATAAACTATGCATGGAGAACATTTTAAGATTAAACAATGCACACATTTAATGAGCAAAGAAAGGAACTCATGTCAATCTTAGAAAGAAAAATGAAGTTCTATTTCACCTTGCTCATACTCTCCGTGCATTCAAGAACAGTTCTTGACTTTGGATAGAGGTTTTAGAGCTACCTTATGTGGCCAAGGGGAGACGAAAATAAGAGAAAAAAAAAGAAAAAAAATGATTGACGTATTGACTACATACCTCTAAGTAACTAGTTAGAGAACTAAGCTTCTTTTCTAAATGATTCCAAAGCCTTCCCAAGTGAGTTTCTAAAGTGTTGAGAATATCTCCCCAGGAGGTCTTTTTGTAAGAAAAACTTGTTCTCAAGGTTTAAGAAGAGGATGAATGAGAAGAAGATGGTTAGAGAGAGTTAAGGGAATATCTTCAAAATCTCGTATGGAAAAACTCTATAAGTTCTCTTAGGGTGCGTTTGATGCACATGAAAGAATTTAACGTGGTAAATTTTTTTGATAAATTTAACCTGGTAAATTTTTCATGTTGAAATTTAACCCTCTTCCTATTTGAGGTCATGTTTGATGCACATGGAGAATTTAACCTATAATTTTAACCCTGTTTGATGCACAAGGTAGAGAAATTAGAAGACTTTTTTTCAGAAAAGAAGGAAAATGGCTAAATTGAAATGATGAACTGTGGGAAGCTCCCATGGATGAATGAAGAGAAAATGGGAACGGATTGGAAAATGGCTTCTTGTCACTATTTAAAGGAGAGATTATAAAGAGCCTATGCATTAATCTAATGAAGGATGGATGGCTCCCTGAAAGTGATGATGATTTCAAGGATCGATAAAGCAAGCATACATCTAGTTCTTTGCACAATCTCATGTGAAACTCAGAATGGAGTTTGACGCCTAGATGAGCATCTGCCCTTTGCACCAATCCCATTTAAAAATCATCATGTTTATACACATTTCATCAAACAAGTTACGCACGTGAGCAGAAATCCAATATCAAAATCAACATGTTGTTTATGCACATTTCATCTAACAAGTTATGTTGTTTATGCACATTTCATCCAACAAGTTATGCAATAGCAGAGCAGAAATCCCACATCAAAATCAACATGTTTAAGTCTCTAGTTAGAGAACTAAGCTTCTTCTCCTTCGCGACAACAGGGACTCCGTTCTTCTCAANCTTCTCCCTGCGGGCAACCGATCTTTAGGGCGCGGCGCACAGGAACTCCCTCTTCACAGGGGCGATGGCCCTCGCAACCAATTCAGCCGGCGTCGTAGCCTCCCGGACGGCCGGCGGAGACTGCATCGCATCAAGTTTCTGTCCGTCCACCAAACTCTCGCCGGTGACCTCCATCTTCTTCCCCCTCGCTTCTTCCCTCCCCTAGGGTTTACTCTGCTCAACCCCTGCAGTTCGTCCTCCACTAGCAGCGGAGTGGCGGCAGACTGGGCAGGAGGAGGAGCGCGGCCGCCGGGAAGGGGGAAAGGTGGTCGCCGGTCGGCCGTCGGCGAGGGGGAAAGGCGGTCGGCCGAGCTGCCGTCTGCCGTGAGCGTCGGGGCAGGCCGGGCCGGGCCCGGGCCGATACCCACCCCTAGACCTAAGTGGAACCAAATGGATACAGTTATGATATGTACGTTGCCGGTCTAGGATTTCATTGTATTGATAAAACACCGACTACGAATAGGATCTAAATGGAACCAAATGGATCCGGTTATGAGATTATACGCTGCCATCTAGGATTTCATTGTGTTGATAAGACCATTTTTGGGTTTTGGATCACTTGCAAGAGACCCGGATCCATTTTGATATTTACAATGGAGTTTTCATGAGTGAAATGCTATGATCTTAAACGGGTAAAATATATCATGAAATATTTCTGATTAAATTAGGGGTCCAGGGCAGGTGAAGCTTGTGTCTTCCAGTACGCCATGAAAAATATTTCAGGCATATCAAACACCCTTATGTAAACTCGTGTTTAGGTATTTTTGCTAAAACGAATTTAAAAGTTATCATTGTGCTAATTATTAGAGGGTTTAGTCATTTATATTTCTCCGATTGCTGTAAAATTGCTATTTTACTTTAAAGTTTAAAGTATTCATGCTCCAGGCAACCACCTGAAGGGGTTTGAATCAATTAGACAAGCTACAACAACGACTATTGAAAGGGTTTAAGACAACTTGACAAAAAATTAAAAGAGAAGAACAATCACGAAAGAAAGAAGAAAAATATTATTAGTATGTTCCTATGAGCAAATGCATACCTCAGGATTGCTTGTTCCAATTGCTCATTTCCGTTCATTTGGATTGCTTAAGATTCATGCTGCATTATAAGCAAATAGGTTATGAGAGAGCATAGGAAGAAAGCGGCAACCTCCTTGCCGGTGATCTGGTGATCAAGAATAGCAATTGGAATCAAGTTTTGTAGTTAATTGATTACTGAATATGTTTGCATAACCTCACGAGTGAGTTGCATGATTCTAGATAAGCATCACCACTCTCTCTCTCTCTCCCTCCCTCCCTCCCTCTCTCTCTCTAAATACACCAAGTACATGCTCCTAAGATTTATTTATTTCATAATATTTTGGATGCAAAGATCAAATCCATACAGCAAATTCAAAATAAGGCGGTTAACAGGTCTTAGGCATTTAACAAGCGATTGCACATATATACACAAAGCAGAGAAGCAAATAACATTGCAACTCAACGTTTTTGTCAATTACAAAATTCTTGTTAAGCAACATGAACCAATCCATACTCCTGAAGCAGCTCGCCACGGGCGTGATTCTCTTGTTATTCTTTGATTCTGTACAGTTTAGTAGCCAATCAACGTGTTCTCTGAGACAAGGAAGGAACCATGTCCTCTGCTCCCTCACAGAATCAACGACATCAGTCTACCACCCAATAGACCCCAGGAAGCTGTAAGATGAGAAGAGAAGAACATGTCAAATAATGTAAAGTTCAGATCAATAAAGATATGCAGAACTTGAGGAAGCAAAACGATGGGAAATTATATTGCAGCATCGCCGCAAAATTGACCGCTTGATTTTCAGTCAGTGTACATTCATAAGATGCATTTTGAATAACCAGCTAATGTCTGTCCCCAGCTCAACGAGAAAATGCTGGTGAAAGCACAAGAAGATTTGTGCCCCAAAGACCTAAAGCATGGGGGAAAAGATAAAAAAACAAAGACTGGCTTACTAATGTCTTTAGTGGACAGTGGTCCTCCGTTCAAAACACATAAAAGAAAAGGAGGACGTGCAAGATCAGCGTGTTATTATCAGAAACCACAACAATTCCAATCAGTGAGAACTCGAGCCATCTCTGAGTACTTGATCGAACTACTGCAGCTTATATACCCAAGTAACCAGAAAGGTATCTGACTGAGACCATCAACATTCCAAGATGGAGCTGGGGATCACCACTAACAATAATATTCACAACATTTAACTGACAAACATGGCTCTCTCCGTCGCAGTTGAACAACCAATAAAATTTTCACCTCACGCTAAAATTCTAACACGGAAGCGCAACTTTAAAAGTTAAAAGTTGGGCATTCTGTGAATCTGCCAGGTTAAAATCCAACATCATGATGAAAAGATGATTATTCTTACAAAACAGGTATGCAGATATTGTTGATGATGATTTAGATGGGAACAAATGAAAATGACAAAAGAAAACAATACCTTAGGTAAAAGAAGGAAACTAAGCATGAACGATAACTTTAACATCCTTTTTTTTCCCACTTTCGTGGGGTGGGAAATGGGGAGGAGGGGAGAGGAGGAATCTCACTTTAAAAAGTATGAACTGTGAACAACTGAACAAGGGTAAAGTTCAAGACAGGCATATAGAATCCGAGACGGAAATATTAGTTTTACAAGACCTAATAATAATCTTTATACAAATTTTTGTGACACAAAAACAATCTGTAAGTCAAATAGTTGAAGGAGTAAGTATAAAGGTCAAGGAGATTCTCTCCAATTAGTTTTCGAGAAAACAAAGAAAAAGTACAAAATTTCATTGACCCGACAGCAAATCCTCAACATACTGGTAGCAGATGGAAATTCATTTGATAAATTCCATCTTGCGGTTGTTCTGATTTATGGTTGGAGTTCATGCTTCTAATCAAGCATTGACGGATGTCTGGAAGGTCTCTATATTGTATCCAGACCCAGTCCTTCAAAGATATGCAGAAGCATGACTGGATCGATGTTGCAGAGATAATGATGAGTCATACATTTAAGGATTTTGCAAGGAGGTGTTTCCGAAAGTCGTCGGATTTCTTGAATCCATAAAAGTGCATTTTCGGTTGACGATAAGTTTTTGTTCCAGATATTATATGGGGACACCAATCAACTCAGTAATGATAGCCAGCTAATAGAAAGGTGACCTAGTCTCAACCTTGGGATATATTTTGGATCTAAAGTATGTCCATGATCACCCTTACCAAGATACTCGGGAGGGCAGGTACTTTCCATTAAAATGGAAAGGTAATAAGGTATTCGTAGTGAACAACAAGGTTTCCACATTGATGGCTGTCATACAGTAATTTGATCAGCGGAAAATATTACAATGCCCTAAAGGGCCTCAACCACAACCATTGCCTGAAAGCATGAACGGAAGTAGGATCAGTTCCATTCTAAGATAGTTGCGGACTTATGGCCATTAGTGCTAGAAAATCTCACAGCACTCTTCTCAGGTATACGTTGATTGGTATAGTCTGCTATCCTATTGAAAGGACAGCTGAATCTCCATGATTATATACTCATGTAGCAATAGACACAACAATATGAAGAGGCAAGTTTGATCGAAGAGGACAACGTTCACGGATAGGAACTTAAGTAACCATCAATCTCCTTGATATCATACCAAAGATCATTCCTTTCTTGATTACATGTCATCTTAAGACTCAAGCTTTTGAATTTTTGACGGGTCTCATACTCGTTTTCACACATTACAATATCAAGCAAGTTCATGACACGGAAGATTTTGCTATGAACTTTTTAAGTTAGATGACAAATACAAGAAAATTTGACACAAGCTTGCAAACACTTCCGAAAACAAGGAAGCAAAAAGAACAAATTCATAGAATTGCAATCATCTAAAAAACCAGAACATCCCAAAGAGCACCACACGATAAATCTACTAAGGCAAGTCTCAAATTTAGAGCAGAAAAGCGCAAACAATACATATAAGCAGGAACGCGCGATTTTTTTTTCACAGCCGACTAAGTAGCATGATCTCCTACTCAGAAAAACATTCAAATCAACAATGAATGAAGAAGGACCAAGCAACTAGCAAAAGGGTATGGAAACTCGTCATTCGAAATCCAAATTCATCAGAAACTATCGCGAAAACACCGAAAGAAAGCCGAATATAATTTATTCATCGGAAACCAAATTCACCAGAAAATTTTGCGACAACACTCAAAGAACGCTGAGATATATTGATGAAGAGAGAGAGAGAGACCTGAGAGAGCGAACGGCCACATGACTGGAGAGAAAATGGTACAAGAGATTGGCGCCATGGAGGAAGATCACCACTCCGGTGCACCCCAGAACGAAGAGTCCTAGCATGTCTCTCTCTCGCACCACCTCCTCGTTCTACTACCTCCTGAACAGAGTCTCTTCCTCTCTCGCCCGCTCCTTCTACTACTACCACCTGAACAGAGTCTCTCCCTCTCTCGTCCCTCGCCCTCTCGTCGGAAAGTTCCTTTCTCTCTTATTCTGTGCCGTGTCTCTGTTTCTGTTCCGGCACATAAATAAAAAAATTAATTGCAAAACAAACCTTGCCTGATAAATTGTATTACATTGTAGTCCTTCAATTTTATTTTTTACGGGCTAGTGCCTGTATATTGTATAAGTTCCGTTGCTAAAAAAATGCTAGAGTTATTTTGCTTAGGAGTTTGCCACGCTTAGATGTTCCCTAAAAAAATATTATTTCAGCTTTATGTTTGTCCAGTTTTATGTGAACTCGCTTTTTACGTTAAAAACTAAAAAAAAAAATACATAACACACCTTTTTTTAATGTGCAGAAATAAGAGTTTCAAATTTTGTTTTAACCAACAAAGAAAATTATTTCAAGTTGATTCTTTTCATCTTAGACGTGAAGGATATTTAAAAGATAACCTGCAAAAGTATTTTTCAACAGTGCGAACACCAAACGAAGTTGCGTTAGCAATAAGGGACCTCTTCAGTAAATTCGGTTAATCATTACTGCACCGCTTTGCAAAAACAGAAAACAAAAGCCCATCCAAAAGCAAGACATCCAAAAGGATGAAACTTGAAAGCAACGCGCTAAGTTCGCCACGCCACGCCACCGCAGCAGCGGCACCGCCGGAGGGAACACTTTTACTCGGAGAGACCTTTCTTCTTGCCTAATGACGGCCGGATTCTTCATCGGCGTTGTTATCGGCGCCGGTCGGAGTTGAGCCGCTTATTTCAAAACCATCAATTGTTCTTCATTTTTTGATACTTAGGGCATGTTTGGAATGAAGCGTAATAGCCACTAACGGGGAGCAATGGATTATGGACTGAGAATGATCAAAACGCTTCTAAAACGCTTCTGCTCCCCATATACAGGGAAAAGTTGAATCCTAATAGCTCACAATTTCGTTGCTTTGGTAGTAATTTAATTGCCCTACGGGTGAACTATGTTAATGAATCTGATTTAGACCAGATATCCGATCAAACCACTTAAAAAAAAAATGGGTATGGAAAAAAATTGTATATCTTATTAGAGAAATGATATCGACTAGATTTGGAATTGGTTTCAGATTTAAGTGAATGTCCAATCGAATTTGGATTTGAAGATCAAATATAATTTAAATAAATGTTCTATATTCATTGTGCATACATTTTTAAAGTTGCACTTAACATACTATAATGTAGTTTGGATCCAGTTCAAGTCGGATTCAAATTTGAATCTGGATCAGATCTAATTTTAAATGAATATTCTATACCCAACGTCGATACATTTTGAAAGTTATATCTAACATATCATAATGAAGTTTGGATTCCGTTTAAAAGTTGGATTCAAATTCAAATGTTAGTTTAAATATCAACCTTTGATCAGATTTGGATATGATATATATTTATTTTCATGAATATTTGAATCCTAATTATGGACATTCCAAGAAGCAGATGTGATAAAGAGTATATCCAACAAGAATATGATCTGTTGACATCGCTGTTTATTCTAATTATGGAACAGTACGCTTTAAGAAAAGACCAACATGGAAGAACGTAATGGGTCCCGTTTCAGATTTTCTCATGACCTATAACCTATTTTCATTTAACTTACCTTAAAGCCTCCAATTTTGTTTAACTGCCTCCAAACTATTCTTAATCCTGATGTTGTTTCCCTCAATAAAATGGAAACAATCGAAGCCTAATATTGTAACTACTCGGTAACTCTTCAACAGGAGCACAACGGTGAATGAAAAGCAGGGAAATAAACTTTTTTTACTTGGGTAACTCATTGATAAACTGCAATTACTGGGTAACTCACAAGAGTAGTAATTGTGGCATTTAATAGAATTAGAATGAGCGGGGAGCTAATCTCAATTTCCACCGTCTAAGTGAAGGATGAAGCTTCTCCTTCCTCCAAGGTCCAAAGACGCTTTTGGTGTTTTGAGATCACACCCTCGTATGTTTCAACTTTGCATGTTATGATAGTAATTTTGTGTCATCAGATACCATAACGATGAATGGCTCAAAAAAATAAAAAGGTCAACTCTAAGGTCCCACTGCATATATTATTTTCACCAGTTAATCATTCCATGAACTGCTGATGGAAAAACACCTTCACTTTTCAGAATTCTCCCAAGCAAGACAGTGTGATCGGTGATATGTAACCATGAGTTTCGGTAGTCTTCTGAACAACAGTTCAACAAAAAGATTTACACAAAAGAAAGAATTATTACTCAAAGAAAGCTCTCTTCATTACAGGAATTTCAATAAGTACCCAAAACAGAAGATGTGATAGTGCATTCTGTAGCATATAAGGCTAGAAATGTCTAACTACCCGCACGAGAAAGCCTACAAAAACTGCAACTTGCCCTTTGTTGGAAGACCGCAAATTGCTCTCAAACAAGCAAAACTGCATTTATGCAGCCGTCATTCTCTGGATTGTTAGTAACTTGTGCATATTTACCTGCAACAAATCAGAAATTCTAAGTTGAGCATGCATTAACTCAGTTGACTAACAACCCAAAAAATGTCTAATTTATCATTAAGAAACCAAGAGGACACAATTTTCCTCTCCTGTATATATGAGAGATTTTGTTTTCTTTGTTTCAGAAAAGACTGATATTAGCAAACATGGCCTTGATGCCCCAATCTTTGTCCATTAAGAATGCATATCAAGGGCCGCAACGTGAATGAAAGTTGCGAAACAAGAAAATATCACATCAGCAAATAGCAGAAATTCCAACTATAATAATGACATGTTCGGTGTTACAAAGGTGTCAAACAGAACCCAGGTCCCCCGCCATGGCTAGTTGCATGGAAAATCCAAGATGGATCCTCTAAGGTGCACCAAACAAGAAACCGGTCCACATGGGATTAAAATAAGATCGTCCTATAGATTCCAACAATGAATTAGTTAGGCCATCTAATTGAGGACATCTGATTTTTCTGCAAACTGACTTCCAAACTGCAATCCACGAGCAGTGAATTGTGAAGCTAGGGAAGTCTCTTGTGCAGGGTCATGGTGAAGGAACAGTAGACCAGTAGCAAATCACAATAATAAGAATGTTGAAGCCCAAAAAAAAGCAAGTCATTTCAATGTAGGACCAAATACTCAAATCCTAAGATACATTAATGGTGATTTTCATGGCTAAATGGAAAAAGGTGGAAGGGCCACAACTGAAATTTGGAAACCTATAAGGGCTAAAAAGGTTCGATCAGCAGCAGCTACACCAAAGGAGAACTGCTAGCAAAAATAAAATATAGAAATCCCCCTACTGGCAGACAAGTCTAACTACCAAAATTACTCAGTAAAGCGTAGAAATCTTTATGTAGGCAGACAAGTCTAACCATAAAAAAGAGTAGCTAAATTATTACTTCATTGAATACACATGCATCATTGGATTAGTAAGTTCTCTTGCAACAACAGAAACTTACCCCAGACAACCTTTCCAGCAGGGGTCACCAATCCAAGCTCGCTAACGTTTACCTAGAAGTTTGAACAGAAACAGAAAGTTCAATTAGACGTAAAAAAAACATGTTTGTTAAAAGAAATGCTGAGAAAGAAGTCCACTTCTATCTTTACCTCAATAATGGTACCTCTGGTGATAACACCTAGGGATGTGTACATTGGACCATTGGGGTTTTTCTTAACTCCAATTATTTCAAGATTGAAGGTACATTTAAGCTCTGGATGTGTAACATGTGCTTTAGTGAATCGTAACGCCGATGGACGAATGAACCGCTCGTATTTTGGAGGTTTCCTTGTAAAACCAGGTCCTACAAATGTGGCCTTGGTGACCATCCTTTTCCACTGCTTTGCTGCAAATGAAAAATAAACCATTAACACGGTCCACCAACAACATAATGAAACATGAAACAACACACTTCACTGTGAAGGAAATGATAAGATATTACACTCTTATTGCTGAATCCCTTTGGACCAAAATTGACAAAATAATATCATAATGATAGTATGTTTGTTTCTCTTTTCTGAAAATGAAATCTTCCATAAACTTTTGTTAACCTAAGCTACATATTTGAGTCAATTTGTTATTGTCAGATATTTAATCAGAAAATACTTTTCTGTGGTCTCAGGAAAAATTTATCGGCATAGCTATTGCAGTAGTGTGAATAGGAGTCCTTATTTGATTAAAATGGACAGTTAAGGGTCCAAACATAATAACTCAAATGAAACAGATAAAAGGTAGATCCATTCTCAGATCAAAACAGGCCAGATTAGCCCTGCGTCAGCTATGTTGCACACACATGACATGCAGTGTCCAAGAAACACAGACAACAGAATCTGCAAATTGCAACACGACCAACTGACTGTCAATTACTAATTCCAAACAATAAAAACCATCTTAGGACTCTTAAAATGAAAACAATATTTGTGATGACATAAGTGTAGCAATATTTTGATGAATACAATAAGTCCTACATTTCCTTTTGCCAGAGCGGACTACTCGAAACATCTCATCTTCAGCAACAGGCCGCACCTGGTCACATAAAACACGGTAAGGGTAAAACACACGCTAAAACCACAAAACAATGCAGAAAATGGTCCAAGAGCATAAGCAGATGCAATCACCTAACTAACAAACCAGGACTATAAAGTACATCCTATCTAGTAAAGACATATGAGAAGGACCTCAAGATACTCAAAAGACAACCATACCTAGAGTAGAGTAGATTGATTCAAGGAAATCAAAACCAAGCCCTGAGGCATGATCTCCTTGAGTAAGGGTCCAGTTTTGCAGCAAATATCAAAAATTCATATTTCAACTTTTTTCCAAAAGAAAAAGACTGAATGAAAAATCACTATACCTTGGGCAAAGGAACTTCCCATTTGCCGGCCTTTTCCTTCCGCTTTTGCTTGATAGTGTTGCTGAGTACCTATCAAGAAACATTCACGTGCTGATTTAGTTAGTGCTGATTTAGTTAAACGCACCTGATGCTCTTAGTTAATAATGCATGAAAAAGCAAATAAGTTAGCAAGTTCATGGAAAGCTACCTTTGCCCGTGCCGTTGTTTCACGATCCAGCAAATATGCAGGAATAGCTCCATCTTGAACATTATCATCTGTTTTACGTCTCACAGATGATTCTTCATGCATGGCAATCCTGTCCAGAGAGCAGACATAAATTAACAATAGTAAACATGCGACAACACTTTAGCTTGCTGAAAGCTTAAATAGGTATTTTATTAGAAAGCAGAGTGAGGTTTTAGGAGCCAATATATAAGCCTAATGACGTATTACAAATTTTGAAATGTTTCAATGTACATCACAGAATTAGTGTTTCATGTGTCTCTAATATGTACTACCCATTTTCTTTTGTATAGAGGACATGTGAATGTTGACAAGTTTCACAACTCAACCAATTTCTACAACCAAAATATATCATGGAAACAAGAGAGAGAAGGTTCATAGATACACACGTTTTCTTCATCAAAGCCTTCTCTGCATATCGCTTTTTGGCAAACATCTTCCCCTTAATACCAAGGGCCTGTCACCAGAGTAAACCGAAGAATGTGAGACAAGATCAAGTTAAATGATTTGAGAACTTGTGACCTTGATACTCAGGAAAGGTTATCATGCTAGAAACTAAAACACAGCAGAAGCAACAAAAATAACATGCACAACATTCTGACAAGTAAACAGTGTTTACAAGGAAAAATACATCTCCAAGAGCAAAACATTCAAGGACCATAAAAGGACAATGCAGGCTGCCAATTTAGTAAAGCTTCTTTGAAACACAGGTTTATCAGCATCGGAGCATTAATGATTGTTGTTTAAGTGAGACAGAGAGACCAAAATATGTCTTCCCTATTCAAAACTAGGAAGATGTTATACTCGCAAAATCTACCTAAACCTTTGTTTAATTGAGACAGAGACACCAAACTATGTGTCTCCTTATTGACGTAACTAAGGATATGCTATACTTGGAAAATCCACATAAACGAGAAGTCCATAAGCAACAGGCACATTCCAGGAAGAGTAACCTATAAAATATGTGCATTTTTTTTATTTTGTTTTCTAGAGGATATGTTACACGTTGACTTATAATTTTGGCAAGAAAGAGATTGGAAAACCTATTACCTCATAGCTTCTTTTGCTTCTTTATTTTTTAAAAGTTTTAAAGCACAGAGAATAATTAACTGTCTGAAAATGAGCAGGGAATATCCACGCTAAATAGGATCTATTGAAGCATAATTAATTTGATGTACCGTTCAACTAAATATCATAAAAATTGGTCCCAGTTGTTCAATCTTACCACCATGAGTCGGACTCAATAGAATTTCGGATCAATCCTTTTTCGTTGTGAACGTAGATAATAGAACTAAGCATTCTTGCATTTCCCCAAGAAAACTTGCATCTCTAAAATATCTCCTAAAAGTAATTTGGTTTAAAATTTCCAATAATGGTATTGGTAACTACAGTTGCATACTCGAATTTAATGGGATTAGGAAAAATTCTCAAGTTCATCATCTTTGTGATTCCATAAACAAGGTCATCATTTGTTCTTGTGTTTCCATACACACTAAACTGTCGATCAAAGGACAGCCAAAGACATTCTTGCAGCTTTGAAGTTTGAACATGTAACAGTTTTCATTCTTCCCCCTATTTTCTTAGCTACTTCTCCCTATACTCATTTGGAAGACCAGGCATGATATTTTCTGGTTAAAAAAAATCCAAATTTTCTCAATGATTCCTCTCCAATGGATGTTTCTCAAATAGTTCCAAGCATTCCACTTATTTTTTATCAAAACAGTGACCAAAAGAAAAAAAAAAAAGGATTACCACAATGAACGATCAAAGAAGGTGACAAAAAGAAGGGCAAGGAGAAGCTGGGATAAAAAATGGTGTACCTTCTGGGCGAAGGCAGAGCGCTTGTGAACCTCACGCGCCTCCTTCTTGCGCTTCTTTTCAAAGTGGTCATGGCGGTAGCCATGCCGCTTCCTGTGAAGCTCGATGTAATCTCCCTGCGGCTGCAAACGTACAAACGAAACAAGAATAAAAGACAGAAGCAGAAGCAGAGAGTCATCACCGATAATAATAACCAAAATTAATGGAAATCAATAGGATGAGAGAGAGAGATAACCATTGCTAAAAACCGGTTGGAAACAACGACAGATGTGGCAAGAGAGCTCAGGAAGGGCTTCAACAGAGGGCTTTTGACTCGTTACTTGAATAAAGTACCGACTGCATACCAAAGAAGCAAAGAAAATTAGTACCTGCTTTATGCATGCGTACAATGACTTCCTGCTTAAGGCACCCATAGTTACATTTGTCAACCCTTCTTCTATGCTGTCTCACAAAGGAATAGACGATTTTTTCTATCCCATATTGTGGAAAATTGATACACCCATTCGTCCAGATAAACATTCGCAGTTCATAGATAACCACATAATTTCTCAAATTATAAACCCATACTTCTAGATAATCGAGTGTAAGGATCCTCTCCAAGGATGAAAATTGAATATCCGCACAGCACACTAACTTACTTCCTCTGTTTCTATGCATTCAGTTCCATACGAAAGCTAAAACCAACAAAAGCCCAAAGAACAAGAAAAACAACTTACTGCGAAAAACCATTAAATCAGGAGACCAGAAACCACATCGTGTCCGTCAAGGACACAAGATAACCGAAATAATGATGAAGAAAGGGGAGAAGAGGGAGATAAGAAGAACAAGAAGAAGATAATCAAGTACAATCACCGATCAAAAGAGCTTGCAGTTAGTTAAAGTTGATGTTCCTCGTATTCAAGTTTAATTAGACCCTTTGCCTTCCCATTTGTTTATCAATAAAAAAGAAAAGCATTTACAACACAGGATTAGCATCAATCAGTTGTCGTCGTTTTAGTAAGAAGATAATCAAGTACAATCACCGATGAAAAGAGCTTGCAGTTAGTTAAAGTTGATGTTCCTCGTATTCAAGTTTAATTAGACCCTTTGCCTTCCCATTTGTTTATCAATAAAAAAGAAAAGCATTTACAACACAGGATTAGCATCAATCAGTTGTCGTCGTTTTAGTATGCAACTCTGTCAAAAATATTGGTTCCAGTAGGTTCGGCGGCAACACACACACAAAGAGATTTTCCTGCTGCAACAAGAACATAAAGAGAAAGAGATATAAAGGGCTTACTGGAAGAGACAGCCCCTTGACCGAGCACGCAGATAGAGGGGAGACGCGAGCAAAACAAGAGGGAGGAGGGGAGGCGCGAGCGGAAAAACCCCTAACGTGCTCCATGGGCTGGGTGGTTTAAAAAGGAAACCACAAACGCGAGCAAAACAAGAGGGAGGAGGGGAGGCGAGAGCGGAAAAACCCCTAACGTGCTCCATGGGCCGGGTGGTTTAAAAAGGAAACCACAAAACGCGTGGCAAGAACAATTTGTTCTCATCGTTCTTCTGTCCGCCGTTTGGTAGCAGCGCAGCTGTTCCCTTTACCAAACACGTACAATAGGCCTATTATCTCAAAGGGCTTACGTTTTCCGCAATCACAATTGAGTTGTTTCTACATTTCGAATCTAACAATATTTTAAGTGTGACTCAAATCCTAATAGTTTAAGGGAAAGGGAAAAAAGAGTTGGATGAAAGCTTGGATTCTTTGCCAAAAATTGGTATTAAACACAAAACCTATTTGTTTACATCAAATTAACTGAATACATAAAGAGACACAAATCCTTAAGGGGCCGTTTGATGGCCTGGAAATATAGGAAATGGAAAAATGGAATGGGAAAAGTTTTTCCGATTCCAATTTTGGTGTGTGTGTCATGACTCAAAAATATATTTATAATTCTATAGTTCTGAGTTTGATGGACAGGAGCTGGAGGTGCAGATGGTGACAGAGGTGATCCTAACTCTTCTGCCCTAGTAAGTAAAACAGTTCTTCTGCTGAAGCACCCTTCATTTACAAGCATAAAGAAGATAAATGGTTGCATTATGCAAAAGAACACACAAGTCAAACCAAAAGCTTCCAGATCAAAAAATGAATAAAAGCATTCCCCAAACTATAAAGAACAAGAAAATACGTAAAAAAAACTAAGCAAAATTCAGTTATTGACAGACTGTGGGAGAAGAAGCTTCATACCCTGGAAGGAAGTTTTATATCCATCAAAATGTAATAAACACCACAAAAAAGGTTTGGCTTGAACTCTTTGAAGAAAATATTGTCGAAGAAAAGAAAATAAATCATTAACAGGATCACTTCAAGACCAATGTAACATAGTCAGTGCCATCTCAATTTGAATCTAAACTCCTCCTCATTGCTTTACTGTTCTGCAATGGCTTCTCATGACAAATAGGAACTGCGATAGTGAGTTGGGGAGTTGAATGTTAGAATTTATAATGTAAGTACACATACATGTTTTTGTATCTACTATCATATATCTTAAACTCCTAGCAGTTTGATGTATGATTTGTATATATAAATATATGTGTGTATACATAGGACTTTTTGTAACTTTTTGTATTTATTTTTGTCTTTATTTTTCATGCCTTTTTCTAAATCTTTTTCTTTCCTTTTTTTATT